>JAULBS010146960.1:0-12369 GCA_032355785.1 Symmetromphalus regularis | reverse complement strand
GAAGGAAGGAAGGAAGGAAGGAAGGAAGGAAGGAAGGAAGGAAGGAAGGAAGGAAGGAAGGAAGGAAGGAAGGATAATCAACTACTTACTCTTAGATTGGGCACATTGACGAGATCACCATACTGGTCCTTAGTGAGGATTGTCACCACTGCCGGCCAACTGCATTTGAGCTCTTCCTTGTTACACACAATCTCACACTGCTTTGGATCTAGATAGGAGTCTGGTTGCAGCCAGCTGGTAAAAGGAAAATATCATTTGTTTAACAAAACTCTAGTACATTGTTTAATCAGTATCTATTTACAGGATATTCACTGTCAGAAGAAGAAACATGCTTTTGTCATACCGGTACTTTCTCAGTTGTGAAACACTGAAAAGAAATAGCTTAATCAGTCTATTCAGCAGGAATAATCTCATTACACCATAGTTGGGTTCTCTATACAAAATTTAGATGAACAAGTACAAATATTTTTAGATTATTGTATTAAAACTGTAAATCTCACCGTGCCAGTCTGCCTCCACTAGTACCTGCTGTGCAAGCAACATAGTCCTTGAGGAATGATCTCTCATTGGATTGCCAGCAGAATGGCAAGTTTCCCTCCAATGCCTGGATGATGGTCGGTGGCTGTGACAGAGCAAATCCTTTGCCAAGAAGATTGGAATGAGCATTATAAACCTGTTAAATTATATAAAGAGAAAAAACATTTATATTTATATGGAACTAAAAAATTTCTCTAACAAACATGCATTCAGCAAAAAAACTTAATTACTCTCTTTTAACCCTTGACATCAAGCTTCCAGTCCACATGCGGGAATTCCAAAGAACGGGTGTCATAGATACATTTGATCTCAATAATAAAACAATTATTTTATTTTTGAAATCAAAATGGAGTTAAAACAGACATTTTAAAAGTTTTTCACTTGCACATTCAAACCTCAAGCTATCTTATATAGATATGATTTGTAATATAATAATAGTGTTGTCACTTCAGATTCAGACTATCTTAAACTGTGAAACATAATTATGTCTATAAAATTATACAATAGTTAGCTTCATTAATTCATTTTCAGAAACTGACATCCAGGTGTCATTATAAATATGTAGTGTCAGACAAAACAAATTAAAACTTACCAGTTGAGCTCCTTCTTCTATTACTTCAATCTCATCATCTAGTTCTTCGATTGTGACTGTAATAAGAAGAAACAAAATCCGTTTAATACCTAGTCATCTGATATCAAATGTTACTGTTCTACGTATGCATAGTAACACCAAAGGTTTCAGTACAAAACATGATCTACAGAAAAAGCACAGTTCTACAAAGGTTACCCTTTTTGATTAGCAGGAAGTAATCTGTTCTTTTTTTGTCAACTGATATATCTTTAGTATACCAGTCATAGACCACTGCATGGAACAGAAAATATCTAGACGTCTAGCAATTTAATTCAATTTCTGTATTTCACTAACAGAAGGTCAGTGCACCAATGACTCATTTTAAGTCAAATTAACACTTGAGTTTTATCAAAAGTTCACCAACACTTTTAATAAATGGCTACTACTGTCTCAATTTTTAATGTATTACAGTTTTAGGGTGGTTCAAACATTACAGTTAGATCTAAAATTTTATTTGTTAAATTGAGACAAGAATGCAAGAAACCAGTTTTAACTTATGCAAATAATTAATGTGGTAACATTTAGTTGGACAGATAATAATGCAGCTATATTTCAAACCGAAGTAAATCTGAATGTCAATATGTTCATCTGAAAAATAAGTGCCCAAAGAACTGTCTTTTAAACCTTTTGTACCATGTACACAATAACAAATGTATTTCACTTCCTAACTTTTCCTATATCATATAGTTGCTATGGTAACAAAAATGGTATTTGAAAACAGGTTTTTCCTCCTAAAATATTCAATATTCAAAATATTTTCTTCAAAATTTGTATAAACATTTGATGTTTTGTTATATTTCCAAATATATTTTCTTTTTTGTCGTAGTACCCATAGAAGAAAAGTTTGTTAAAAACGAAAGTCCCATCTGACATGATGGTATGTATAGACAGATACCTGGTGGTAAAGTGATGTCCTTTCTCATGAGAGCTGCAGCACACATTCCTCCCAGGTATGACAGTTCTTTTTCCAGCTGTAGGATGCTCTGAAATAACATTAATATTTTATTAATGGCAGGGTTTAAGTAATGCTAAAACAAGATTTTTCAAGCTAGTTACATTTGATAATATCAATGTGATGCATATTGGGATAAAAATCCAATAAAATATTTTAAATACATTTAGATTTCATACCCAAAACTCAAGTTAAAAAGATGTATAGGGAAAATAGGTTTTAACAAAAATATCTTTACTCCTTGGTATATTAATGTGACAGTGTATAACAGAAGTCTTGAAAATATTTTTAGAAGCAAAATGTTCTAACATGAAAAAAAATGAGTTCCAGTATACTTACACTATCTGGTTTGGCATCGAAGTCATATCCAATGACAACACATTTAAATCCATAACAGGATGATTTCTCATCTTTCACATAATCTGAGGCAGTTTCCAAAGAAAAGATTACCTCATTTCCTATAGTGAAAAATGAAAAATGTAAAAACATAAACTGCATGTAATTCACTTATTGACAAAGTATATAACTATTTTACTTCTAATACAGTAACTGGTTCATCAAAGGCTGTGGTATGTGCTGTCCTGATGGTGCATATAAAAGACCCCTTGCTGTTTATCGGAAAGAGTAGCCTATGTGGCGGCAGTGTGTTTCCTCAAATACATATGTCAGAATGACCATATGATTGATGTCCAATAACCGATGATAAGATATAAATCAATGTGTTCTAGAGGCGTTAAATAAAATAAACTTTTAATTTTTTCTCTTCCTAATGACAGTTGTCTGGGTAACGGTATTTGCAATCTACAACAGTAAATCTTAAAATACCAAACTGTCATTTAGTTAGTATCAATTAACAGAATGTCAGAATTGAACAAACTTTACTATACCTAACTGATTCTTCAACAGGTAATGTTATTCCCATCCTCCTGTTTTAAAATTTAGTACAATTTTGATATGATTGTTTTAGCTTTTAAGACCTATTTTATACCGAATCATAGTTATGTTTTTAATTTTTTGGTTTATCAATTGCAGTTATAAAACATTGGATAATGATCCCTTCCATTCCAAAATTATCAGTGTAAGTATTGTAATTATGTAAAGAAAGAAAGATCTGTTGTATAGAAATGATACATCTAAACTGGAATTCACTCTAGGTGTTCAGGTGCAATTTCTTTTCTTTTTTTTTCTTTTTTTTTTCTTTCTAATCGGATGAGTCATGTTAATATATTTACTCATCCATGTTATTTTTATAAAAACTGTTAAGTGTTCATATATTGTCAGGGCTAGCTCTGCCACTCATCAAATTCACAAACAGCGAAATTTAAAAACATTTGGCAAATTTTAATGTAATCTGGCGAAATAATTTATTTTAATAATAACCATTTAAGTGCAGAAAAAAGATGACTTCAATTTTTGAAATTTTTATAGATAATTTGGCAAATGTTTCTGTTCAATCAGTCACAAAATATTATTCACTGTTGTTCCACAAACATTAAATTTGAGACATTCTGATCTAATAATATATGCACAAAATTTGGGTGGGAAGAAACTCAGGTAAGTTTTTGTTTCATCTGACTTTAATTTCAGTTGACCTGTGCAACTGGGTGACCGTAAAATGCATACCCTTGTCATCACTAATCCTTTTTGTTTTTACAGACGATGACATTCCGAAACATCTGGCCAGAATATTTATGGATTTACGACATCCATGGCAACCTTCAACCTGCCCTTGCCTCTCTTCTTCTATACATGGCAGCCTTCTGCATCTGCTTCTTCCTCTACAGCATCTCAAAACTCATTGTCCCAAAAATATTACAACTGTACACTGCCGACTTCTTCAAAACTCTAGTCATCTGTACCTACCCATATGGACATGGACTTATTCGTGAGTATCACGGACATGTTGGTTACTGCATAGCTGCTGTTCCTTTGATTGTGATGACTAAAACAGTTTTCAAAGAAGGGTTTGCTTCACCTCTTGACGTCTTCAAGGGTTTCTTAAGTAACAAGCTTTCAGCATTGGTGATGCTGCTTCGTATTGCTGTGCAGATTGTGGCAGGTTTCGCATCTTACCGTCTCGCCAGCTTGGTGTGGTCGATGGAGATGCATCCTGGTCACGTGATGAAGATGAAGGAGGAGGAATGCAATACTGATCTCACGGTTCCTGTGATGACGGGTTTTCTTATTGAAATGGCTGGTGTTTGTTTTGAAACTCTAGTATCTTTTTTGACACTGTCTAAAAATGCTCTGTTGGACAAGACGATTAAAGTTTTCAATGGAGCTTTACTTGTTTGTGCAGGTAAGTAGATCTACGTACACAATTAACAATTTTATTGTTTGTTTAATGACACTACTACAGCACATTGAGTTATTAATCATCAGTTATTGAATGTCAGACACTTGGTCAGTGTGAGCCAACATCAAACAGGAAGTACACTATCTTAAACCAAACAGTGGTCTACAATTGGTATAACAAAGACAATGTTTTGTGTTGCTTGTCTAGCTGTGATTTGGTCTAAATTTATTGTTTGATGGTCTTCACAAATACAAGAGATGGGTCCAGGGGGTCCAGATCCACCATTTTCAAGAATTCTTTAAAAAAAATATATTTTCGAGTGGAAGGACGTGAAAATTAACCATTATTCCTCGTCCTATTCACCCATCACATTAGGACAACCCCCTTTCAGAAATCCTGCATCCGCACCTGAATATTTCCTTGTATTGAGATCAACAGAATATACCAGTGACAAAATAACAAATAAAAATCTTTATGAGTATAATGACAGGTGTGATGCCATCTTGAAATTAACCTTGGTAGTGAAAAGAGTCGCTTATCTGGCAGAAGTTGGTTTTAAGTCCAAGGAAATCAAAATTTAGGCAGGAGAGCTTCATACCAAAGACAATGTGTTTGAACATATATTAGTTTAAATTTAACACAGAAAGGCTGACTTTACTGATTATATACTAGTGTATTATATAGTCAGGCAGTCAGACAGACGTTTTTGTTTTGTTTTAACGACACCAGTTGGGCACATAGATTTATTAATAATCGGCTTTTGGATGTCAAACATTTGGTTATTTTGACATGTAGTTAAGTGTGAGCCAGCCTCCAACGGGTTTTGAACCACTGTCATCAGCTTGAGAGTCAGATGTTCTACTGCTGGCCACCAAGCCTCACCTAAAACAAAGACATTCAGACATATATACATTATACACATATATTAATATTTTTAAAATTTGTACTGTATTGTTGTAACTGAGAATAATTACTGGTTATTTATTTTATAACATACAAATGTGGCATTTTATATCCTTGTGCTAATAGCTAATAAAATTTAATAGTAAAAATAATTAGGATGCAGTGAATTACAATAGATTTGTGATGAATCGCAACACATGGCTATTTAAATGTTACCAGGTGATCAAATGTAACAGGTGTTGTAATTCATGTGATCATACATAAAATGATAAATTTGCAATTAAGGTACTAACAGGTAACACTGGGTCATTAAAAATGAATACTGAATAGTTACAGCAATCTGAGAATTAAAAATCTAATTAACAAGTATTTTATTAATTACTTTTTTATATTTACACAAGCTAATAGTTATTTTACATATAGAACCGGTCGGTCATCTGATCAATCCTTCTCAGTGGACCGATTTGCAGTTTGGGCTATTTCCTGTTCCAACCAGTGGCCCGCAACTGATCCATCAAAGGCTGTGGTATGTGCTGTCCTGTCTGTGGGATGGTTCATATAAAAGACCCCTTGCTGCTTATTAGAATGAGTAACATATGTGGCAGCAGCGGATTTCCTCTAAATAAATATGTCAGAACGACAATATAATTGACGTTCAATAGATGATGATAAGATAAAAATCAGTGTGCTCTAAAGGTGTCATTAAATAAAGCAAACTTTGTTTTTAGACTTTATAAAAAATGTTCCTCTCACACAATTTAATATGCACAGCATAAAATAAAAAAAACAAAAATCAATTTAGAATTTATAATACATGTATTTTCTTATTATTTAATTTAGTCCAGTATCTGCAGTATTCACACGCTACATTGTTATTTTTCATATACATATATAAATATTGATTTCCACAAAAAGTTAAATAAGACAAAAGACCAATCAAATTAACTCTTTGACAGTCAGATATTCCAAAATGGTAAATTTGCACCAGTGTCTATGATTGGCTACTTACAAAAAAAAGTATTTTCAGGCTTGAGAACAAAACATGTTATGTACATTGATCATAATTTAATACATGAATTAAAGAATAAAAAAAAAAGTTATACATAATAAATCATTATTTCTGGGCCTGTACCAATAGATTCCTCAGTATTCAGATGTACAGAAAATAGGCGATTGGTTTGATAGGGGTGGGGGATACGCAGCCTTGTAAATTTGTAATGCTAGATTCTCCCATGCAAGACTTGTGTGATCGACAAGCAAGCCAAATGACAGTTTGTGCAATTTTTAGAGACCTGCATTCATAATTATATGTATCGACAAGAAAACAAAATGAGAGTTTGTGCAGTTTTTAGAGACCTGCATTCATAACTATACTGGTATTATCAACAAGCAAGCCAAATGAGAGTTTGTGCAGTTTTTAGTGGCCTGCATTCATAACTATATGTATCGACAAGAAAATAAAATTACAGTTTGTGGAGTTTTTAGAGACCTGCATTCATAACTATATGTATCGACAAGAAAATAAAATTACAGTTTGTGCAGTTTTTAGAGACCTGCATTCATTGTTATGTATTGGCTGGTGTAGAGAACAAATGAATGGCTGAATGACATTTCACGGTTCAGATACTATGTGTACATGTCATTACCAAATACTCACTGAATAAACTAGATAAATGGGAGTGGCACACATACATTGTATATTTTCAATACAATTTCACTTTTGAAATATTTTGTCCAGTGTTAAATATGGTACCGTTTACTGCTATGCAGATTTCAGATCTGTTATATAAAATGTAAAATTTGTTTTATTTAACGACGCCTCTAGAGGACATTGATTTTTATCTTATCATCGGCTATTGGACGTCATACATATGGTCATTTTGACATATGTCTTTAGAGGAAACCTGCTGCCGCCAAATAAGCAGCAAGGGATGTTTTATATGCTCCGTTCCACAGACAGGAAAGCACATACCACAGCCTTTGATAAACCAGTTGTGGACCACTGGCTGGTACGGAAAATAGCCCAAACTGCAAATGGATCCACTGAGAAGGATCGATCCGACGACCGACTGGTTCACAGGTGGACACGCTACTGTTTGAGCTAGATCATGCTCCTGTTATATAAAATGAGCAATTGTTAATCATTTTACGTTGATTAGCCATTAAATTTGCATTAATCAGCCATTTAATTTACTTCAGTAGCCATTAAATTTACATGTACCCAGGGTTACCTCTGCCACTCGCCAACGACGAAATTTAAAAATTTTTTGCAAATTTTAATGTAGTCTGGCGAAATAATTTGTTTTGATAATAGCCATTTAAGTGGAGAAAAAAGATGACTTTTCAATTGTTGACATTTTTATAGATAATTTGCCAAATGTTACTGTTGTGCCAGAACTAGCACTGGTACCTCAATCAGCCATTAAATTTATATTGATCAGCAATTATTGTTAATGAAAAATGTTTACAATAAAACGCTCCCTGCATAATTGGAATTTGTCCCATATTAGTTGTACAGCAGTAGGACATTGGACTCTCAAGCTGAAGACAGTGGCTCAAAACCCACTGGTGGCTGGCTGACACTGACTATGCGTCAAAATTACTGAAATGTTTGACTTCCAGTTGCTGATAATTAATAAATCAATGTACCCTAATTATAAAAAAATATTTTCTGAACAGATTGTCCATTTTTGTCAATCGGGAAACATTACTGCCAGGTTATCTCATGTTTGTAAAATCGTTAATGATGAAAGTCTTAAACGAACAGTCAGTTGCAATTGTGTTTTATTCAAATATAAAAACAACATATACATCAAGTAACAGTATATATGAATGAATGATGAAGATAAAAAGGGGCATGGATCGTCATGTGTAATTTAAGGTATTTTTAATAATATAAATCATGGTAATTCTTGACATTATAAATTTGTAGTAACCTGCATGTATACGTTTCTATATGTAGTTTGTTACATAGGTTGTCCTCAACAGGGGTTGAAATTAAGATATTATCTTCACTCGCCTGGGGGACTAGTAGCCTTAAAACGTTACTCATGCCCACAAAAAATCACTACTCCCCCCATTTTAAGATTGGGTTGATCCATAACGCAAATTACAGGTGTACATAACGTGTAGTTCATGTTAAGAAGACAAATCGTATTGGTGCTACTAAGTTTTTATTTTTTTATTTTAAGGAACTCACTTAAAAGGTGGTGTATAATATAGGTTTAATCGGCAAATTATCAGTCTGACAGCTACTATCCCAAAATAATACAAATTCGTAATACAAGACTGGAAAAAAATTATCTACTGGTCTGCAGGACCAGTGTCAGTAAGGATTTACTTGCCCCCAGCGATTTTTACTCGCCTCGGGCGAGGGGTCAAGCATTAATTTCTATCCCTGCTCAACCTATTTTAATGCCAGCCACAGATTATTTTAAGTAATAAATTAAAATTAATTTTCTATTTATATTTCAGGTGTGCACATGACGGGAATGTACATGCACCCTGTGATGGCATCTGGCCTATCATTCTGGTGTCGCGGCACGTCCACACTGGAACACGTATTTGTATACTGGGTTGGATGCTTTCTGGGTTGTTACATTGCAGTTATCATATACAGGTTCATCAATTTTGCTAGTAACATTAAGAAAAAGGATGTACGTCTTGTCAGAAATGGTTCTCAGAGAGAAGAAAAGAAAAACCTCACAGATAATAACAGAAATAAAATAGTTTCTGAGGAGAATGGTAATTATGGTTACATCCAAAGTACAGCCAGACAAAGAAGAACATGAGATATTATTTTTATTACGCACCCGGAGAAAATGTAGATGTGTAAAAATATAGTATAGAGAATGAAGAAGTCAAAGTTAAATAACATCATAATTATGTCTTCCTCATTATGTTCTTTTGAGTTGAGCATCGGTTGACCAGGGATAGAATGTTGGCATCTCAAGCTGATGACAGTGATTCAAAACCCTTTTGACGGTGGCTCACACTTGACTATGTGTCAAAATAACCAAATGTTTGACATCCAATAGCCAATGATTAATAAATGAATTTGCTCGTGTTGTCATTAAACAAAACAAACCAAAACAAAATATGTTCTTTTGAAATTATAATAGCAACAATGCTTCAATTTAGATATTTTCTGATAAATAGTACAGCCTTTGATTGTGAGAGGGTAATAAATAAAATACTAAACAAGTTCTCATATGATACTGTTTGTATTATGACGTGTATTTTCTATCATTCGTCACATGTTGTAATATAAATGGTATTACTAAATAAGTTCCCATATGATACTGTTTGTATTATGACATGTATTTTCTATAATTCATCACATATTGTAATATAAATTTTATTACTAAACAAGTTCCTATGTGATACTATTTATATTATAACATGTATTTTCTATCATGTGTCACATGTTGTAATATAAATGGCATTACTAATATGATATTGTTTATATTACAATGTCACATTGTAGTATAAATGGTATTACCACATTTAGTATTCTCTGTATATTAAATCATGGATGAATATGTGAATAATCATTTAGAATTTGTTAGACAAATCTTTTTCTTTTTTTCTTTAACGACAGCACCAGAGCACATTGATTTAGTAATTATCACTGTTGGATGTCAGACATTCGTTTATACTGAGAATCATAAAAAAGCTTTAACACAATTATAATATACCATTATTCCTTACAAATTTATTTATTGTATTTTTCTTTCTCTGTTAATATAGCATCTTGGTTCTCATATTTTTTTGATGGCCTTGGTTAAACGTAATACATGCAGCACTCCAATAAAATTCATGTTTGAATAAAATTTTGACCTTCAAGTTTCAAACTTACTTAAAATTCTGTATGCAGGTTTATATATTTCACAACGACACATACCAAAAAGTAAAAATAAATTTGTTTTATTTAATGATGCCTCTAGATCACATTGATTTTTTATCTTATCATCGGCTATTGGACGTCAATCACATGGTCATTCCGGGATATGTATCTAGAGGAAACCTGCTGCTGCCACATAGGCTACTCTTTCCGATAAGCAGCAAGTTTTTTTTTATATGTACCGTCCCACAGACAGGTCAGTACATATCATGACTGTTGATAAACCAGTTATGGACCATTGGTTGGAATGGAAAATAGCCCAGACAGCAAATGGATCCACTGAGAACGATCGATCCAACGTCCGACTGGTTCACAGGTGGATGTGCTACCGTTTGAGCTACATCCCACTAGAGTATATTGATTTATTAATCATTGGTTATTGAATGTTGAATCACTGTCTTTATCTTGAGAGTACCGGTCGATCATTGGATTGATCCTTCTTAGTGGACCCATTTGCTGTTTGGGCTATTTTCCATTCCTGCCTGTGCTTCACAACTGGTTCATCAAAGGCAGTAGTATGTGCTGTCCTGTCTGTGGAACTGTACATATAAAAGACTCCTTCCTGCTTATCGGAAAGAGTAGCCTTATCGGGCGGCAGCAGGTTTCCTCTAAATAAATATATCAGTATGACATCCAATACCTGACGATAAGATAAAAATCAATGTCATTAAATAAAACAAACTTTACTTCGTCTTGAGAGTCTGATGTCATATCTCTAGGCCACAGCGGTTCATGACACAGGTTTAACATGTTTAACATGTTGAATGTACATGTGTTGTATAGAGAGTGATATATGGACCACAGCGGTTCATGACATGTTGAATGTACATGTGTAGAGTAGAGAGTGATATATGGACCACAGCGGTTCATGACAGAGGTTTTTAACATGTTGAATGTACATGTGTTGAGTAGAGAGTGATATATGGACCACAGCGGTTCATGACATGTTGAATGTACATGTGTTGAGTAGAGAGTGATATATGGACCACAGCGGTTCATGACACAGGTTTTTAACATGTTGAATGTACATGTGTTGTGTAGAGAGTGATATATAGACCACAGCGGTTCATGACACAGGTTTTTAACATGTTGAATGTACATGTGTTGAGTAGAGAGTGATATATGGACCACAGCAGTTCATGACATGTTGAATGTACATGTGTTGTGTAGAGAGTGATATATGGACCATAGCGGTTCATGACATGTTGAATGTACATGTGTAGAGTAGAGAGTGATATATGGACCACAGCGGCTCATGACATGTTGAATGTACATGTGTAGAGTAGAGAGTGACATATTGTCCTTGCCATTGTTAAACTCCAAACATGCAAAACACGACCACGCAAGTGAGTGTGATAAAAATGAATAATCCAATAAGTTGGTAAGTGCCAGCTGTTACTTACTGAACAAGACCACATTTATAAGATAGTACACATGAGAAAACATAAATTAATCTTTGCTGTCATTTACACGTGGGTTAAAATAATAAATTGTGTGTTTCTGGGAACATACAGAAAACAATAGATGCAGGCGTAGAAGATATTTTTGGCAGGGTGGAGAGGTGTGGGGGGGTTTCAGGATAACCTTCTTTTTTTTTTAAAGAAGTTTTTTGACTGATGATGGAGTGTATCATGTACATATTATTTATGATGATTAAAGTATCCATTTTAACATTCAGTATATTCTGGAAGTTTGTAATAGATCAAATCTCGGGCCAGTGCCTTTAATAGAACAATTTAAAAAATATATAATGTCTGTCTGTATTCTGTTATTGGAACCATCTCAGTATTGAGACCAATTTTATGTTGTATTGTTTAAAGATGGTGTTTTCGTATATATTCATGTTGTACATGAATACGTGGCGTTTTATTATCATAGCCTATTTCAGAATTCCTATTTCAATCACATCACTTTAGTATTGAATATATATATATATCCACAGCCACACCCATTGAAAACAAGTTATGGATTACTTTATGACTTTTTAGAAGATCACTGAACCATTACGTTTTTTAAGATACCGTATATTCCCTATTTAATGCCCACAGGGGTGTTAGATTTTGTGAATTTGAGTTTATTGAGTTCACGATAGTTTGAAATCATGTTTTTACTGTTAAATATTTTGTGCAATACAGATTACTAGTGTG
>JAULBS010146949.1:0-12371 GCA_032355785.1 Symmetromphalus regularis | reverse complement strand
CTTATCAATGTATAGCATACACTATTTGATACGTCTTAGCATACACTATCTTAGTATACAGTATTTGATACGTCTTATCGATATACTTCTTATCAATGTATAGCATACACTATTTGATACGTCTTAGCATACACTATCTTAGTATACAGTATTTGATACGTCTTAGCACACACTATCTTAGCATACACTATTTGATAGGTCTTATCAAGAACTTTTGATACTTGAATTAGTAAAGACGTTTGACACCTGTCTTAGCAGACTGGTTTAACACTTGTCTTTAAAAAAATGTCACTTGAATTATAAAAAAAAGTTTGAACTTTTTTATCAAAACATTTGACACTTGCTTCAGCACATTTGTTTGGCACGTTTTTAACAAAAACTTTAACACTTGCCCTAGTAAAATCGGTTGACACTTGTTTTAATGAAATCCTTTAACACCGTATTAGCATGAATGTTTGCCATTGTTCTTAGAAATAACTGTTTACACTATTATTACCCGTAGTCCAATCTCTGTGATGAAATACCAGAGTGTTTCCAACTATCCTCTGTTACCAAAAAAGCTTGGTGGGCAGAGTTCATTGTCTGCTAAAGAAGTAGTCAGTCTACACGATGAAATGAGATTCGGGTTCCTCTATGGTTATAAATGTGATGGTGTATGAGAGTCAGTCCTTGCATTTGAGACCGGTTTAGAATGTTTACTTTTATTAGGTCTTCTGGGCTATATCTGCAAGTTGGTTAAGATACCAACTTCATTTTCTAGAACATTTGACCATTAATCACTTGTAGCTTTTATAATATTCTCCTTGAAGAATTTGTCACGGTAGTAAGACATTCTTTTTTATTTTACTCCCGGACCACAACAGTTGGGTAAGTTCGGTAAGTTGCCAACCTGGATTTTCTCGAAAATTTGACAATTTAATCACCTGTAGCATTTATTGGATTATCCTTGAAGAATATGACACACTTGTAAGATATTCTCCTTCATTTCACTTTCCGAACGACAACAGTTGAGCAAGTTGGGTAAAATCCCAGCCTGGATTTTCTAGAACATTTGACCATTTAATCACCTGTAGTTTTTTTTTTATAGGATTCTCCTTGAAGAATTAGGCACCGTTGTAAAATATTCTCCTTTATTTGACTTCCCGAATCACAACAGTTAGGTAAGTTGGGTAAAATGCTAAACTGGATTTTCTAGAACATTTTATCTTTTAATCATCCATTTACTGGATTTGTCCTTGAAGAATTTAACACATTTGTAAGATATTATTCTTCTTTATTTTACTCCCGGACCACAACAGTTGAGTAAGTTGGGTAAGATGTCAAACTGGATTTTGGTTACGTATAGGTATACAGTTTGTTCTACGTGTACTAAGTCCCACCAAGTTTACTATTTTAGTAGTGATGAAACACGCCGGCCATTGGCTGTCCATATTGTGTTATACTGTACCTTTACGCAGTTGGGTATATTAATTTGTACTAAGTAAATTTTATTATTCTCTCGGGTGGCCGGCTAATTGCAATATGGATGAGAATAAGTTGGTCTGCGAAGATCTAATTTGTTTTGGGATCCCGTCTCCAAGGACCGTGGTCAGTTTGTTCTCGTTGGGAGTATTAATAATTAAGAGTTGATCCTGTAGCCAGCTGTGAATCGTGGCGTGTCAGCATTGTGTTGTTACATAATTTCTTTCAAAACCCATAGTGATCACGATGTTTGTGGCAATTTGAACTGGACTTCATTTCATGCTGACCATAATGCAACGGTATATGAGATACATAGAGGGTATTAAACGAGTTGCTATTTGTTATAAAATGATATCCCGAGGGTATAAATTTGATAATAAATAGTAACGAGTTTGATATTGAAATTATTACCCAGATAATTTTAATCGTTTTATTCTTTAAACTTTCTAACTGTGCGATAATTTTTTAGAGAAATGTCATCCTATAACGTTATGGATGTCGTCTCGTTAAACTTTTCTATATTTAGTGATGTCATTTGCACTTTTACAAAATTATAATTGTGTCATATTTGTTAGAGGCAAGCTCATTGGTCATAACGGCCAGAGCGACCCAATCAGAAACCCTGTTAAATCAATGCTGGTATTTTCCTATTAGGAAAATAACAACAAATATGTACCGGGTTATTTACACGCAGGGGTAATAAAATAATAATATGTACATAAATAAATGACAAGATAGTACGTGTTTCAGCAATGATATTCAATATATGACTGAAGATTACAGGAATGGATTTGGAGGTTTAACGACACCCCAACACATTTTTTATTCAGTGGTTATTAGGTGTGAAACTTATTTTTGGACTCATTGTCTTCAGAGGAAATCCTGTATACAGACAGGACATCATATACTACTGTCTTTGCAGAGCGGGATCTAGCTCAAACAGTAGCGTGTCTTGCTGTGAACCGGTCGGTCGTCGGATCGATCCTTCTCAGTGGACCCATTTGCAGTTTGGGCTATTTTCCGTTCCATCCAGTGATCCACACCTGGTTCATCAAAGGCCGTGGTATGTGCTCTCCTGTCAGTGGGACGGTGCATACAAAAGACCCTTGCTGCTTATCGAAAAAGAGTAGCCTATGTGGCAGCAGTGGATTTCCTCTAAATACATATGATTGACGTCCAATAGCCGATGATAAGATACAAATCAACGTGCTCTAGAGGCGTCGTTAAATAAAACAAACTTTACTCTACTTTGAGCCACTGTTATCAGACAGAGTTAAACGTTCTACCGCTAGACCACCGACGATCTTACCCCCCTGCCCCGATACATACGCTACGTACAAACAGAGGAATGTTAACAATTTTTTTGAACCCTTACATAAAATTCTCAATTTCTTACATTCCATTATTTAAATATTTTACATTCCAATGTGTGCTTTTTTGTTGAGAATGACTTTATTTGCTCATAACTATTTAAGATTTCACTTTGAAAATGAATATTATTTTCATGTTTTCACATTGCACTCTCTGAGTTTCAATTCCGTTGTCTTGCTCGGACTTTGATGTATTTTATTATTAATATGAAAATAAATTTTTGTCTGTTTTCCTCTGAGTTTGTTGTTTAAAAATGGCATTTTGATAGATCAATTTCTATGATGACTACATTGCATTATTCGCTAGACAGTCGAGTAGGTGGAATATTGTGTGATATAACTGATGGACGGATGGATGGATAGATAGGATGGATGGATGGAAGGGTGGATAGATGGATGGATGGATGAATGAATGGAAGAATAGAAGGAAGACAGGAAGAAAGCAAGAATGGATGGATCAATGGATGGATGGGAAGGATGGATGGATGAATGCATGAAATTAATGGATGGACAGATGGATGAATAAGAGGGATGGATAAGTGAATATAGGGATTGTTGGATGGATCGATGGACTCACTAAAGGTTAGACGGACGAATGGATGGACGAAAGGTTGAATGTTTAGAAGAATGTATGGACAGATGGATATTCTGAGGGATGATAGAGATGAAAACAGCTATGTCTGAGAGGGATGCAAGACATATACACAAAATTGTAACCTTGTGTCAAGCAAGGATTATAAAAAAAAAAACAGGTGTGGTAATTTGTTTTATTTAATGACGCCTCTAGAGCAGTGATTTTTATCTTATCACCTGCTATTGGACGTCAATCATATCATAATTTTGACATATTGATTTAGAGGAAAATCGCTGCTGCCACCATATGCACCGTCTCACAGACAAGACAGCACATACCACGGCCTTTGATGAACCAGTTGTGGACCACTTGTTGGAACCGAAAATAACCCAAGCTGCAAATGGGTCCACTGAAAACAAGAAGTGTAATGCACAACTCAAATGGTTTAATACTGATTTAATCCATAATCTAAGGATAATCGATGCATCTGAAATGGGCCCAGTGTGGTGATTAGAGAAAAACAAATGGTTTAATACTAATTTAATCCATAATCGATGGATAATCCATATCTCAGAAATTGGACCAGTGTGGTGATTACAGAAAAACAAAGATAAGAAGAAGACGTTGATAATAATAGAGATAACATTATAAACAGTGGCGGATCCAGAAAATACATTTGGGGGAGGGGGAACAATAATAAGATAATTCTTTAACGTTAAAAAAACTAAATAAAAATAATAATAATTTTAAAATGTTATTTAAATCGCCAAATTTAAGGGGCTGGCTCCTGGGCCCCCTCTAGGTCCGCCACTGATAAATATCCACTCTTCTAATGCAACGAATCCAATTACATGTACTATCACGTCATTTGATGAGAAAATAGAGCGGGAAATTCACAATGCGTCAAATAATGACGTCAGAGTTTAGTACTCTATCCAAACAGCTGCGCGGTCGGTCATCGGATCGATCCTTCTCAGCGGACCCATTTGTAGTTTTATCTATTTTCCTTTCATCAAATGCCGTGGTATGTGCTGTACCTTTTGTGGGACAGTGCAAATAAAAGACACCTTGCTGCTTATCGGAAAGAATAGCTAATGTGGCGGCAGTGGGTTTCCTTTAAATAAATGTCAGAATAACCATATGATTACGTCCAATAGCCGATGATAAGATAAAAAAATCAATGTACTCTAGAGGCTTCGTTAAATAAAACACTTTACTTTATTTGCTTATCGGAAAGAGTAGCCTATGTGGTGGCAGCGGGTTTCCTCTAAATAAATATTTCAGAATGACCATATGATTGACGTCCAATAGCTGATGATAAGATAAAAATCAATGTGCTCTAGAGGCGTCGTTAAATAAAACAAACTTTAATTCAAAATGTCACTTGCCACATACTGAAAAATGATCTGACTCTCCAACCGTGTGCATATTGAACTGTAACTTACCATTATGAGGCATGGTTTTCGTCCTCTCCTCGGCACAGTCTGCAGGAATTCCAAACACCTCTATGGTGATGTATGGGTCTGTGATATCTCCCTTAGCGGCCGAGCCCTTCGGTTTGGGGAAATTCTGCCCACTGATTATCTGCAGTGATAAACACTATATTGTCATACACACAAACATTGAAATAACTCATTAGCAATCCTGTTAAACAAAACCTCTAACCCTCCATAATATAATTAAGCTATGTGCGTGTATACGTGTGTGTGTATAAGCGAGTGTGTGCGTATCTTAAAAATTCGCTTCTATGTATTTAAATTGTGGTGTCTCCATGAAGACAGAAAGCTCACCTTGATATGTAGAATCTGAGGTGACACGCCAGGAATGACATCTCGGGTGTTGGCACTGAAGTAGGCGATTTCTTCGCGCATTATGGCTGGCTTGAGAACGTAACCACACGCTCCATTCTTACTGAACCAGCCGTCGTATAGGTCCATCATCAAACCTGCCGTCTGGTAGTTCAACGCAACTACAGAAAATAGAGGATATTATATGGGTGTGCATGACAGACGACGTTTATGACACAAGTATCTAAATTATATTTACCAAGCAAGAGCCAATCCTTAAACGACAATACCAAGAGGACATATGATTTTGTTAAGACATATGATTTTATTATGACATATGGGGGACTTCGTACAATAAATATGTCCCTCGTTATGCTGTACATCATAGGTAATAAATACATTTATCAAACCGGGGCTCTTCAGGTTTGGGGGCCCCTCAACATAGAAATTAAATAATATGACAAAAATGAACTAAAATAAATGAATAGAACTAATTTTATAAATTATTACATTTTTTTATAAAGGGGGCCCAGGTCAATTGCCCTGTTTACATTCCACCCCTATAAGGTTACTGACCCATCTGACAGCCACAGTTCCAAAGGTCACTTGGGTTGCAGTTACTGGTGTCTATGCGCATAACTCTAAAAATATATAAAGACTAGTGGTGCCCCCTATAATTGACCCTATAAGGTTACTGACCCATCTGACAGCCACAGTTCCAGAGGTCATGTGGGTTGAAGTTACTGGTGTCTATGTGTATAACTCTAAAAATATATAAAGACTAGTGGTGCCCCCTATAATTGACCCTATAAGGTTACTAACCCATCTGACAGCCACAGTTCCAGAGGTCATGTGGGTTGAAGTTACTGGAGTCTATGCGCATGGCATTCGGGTAGATCCGAGACAAGAAGTGTTTGTTGTGGTTGACGAATTCCTCGGGACACGACATCGCCAACTTGAGAGCTTGCGACTCGCTGAATGAACACATCTCCCAAAACTTCTCTGAAATACAAATCATGTTCCAATTCATCTCACATAGAATATATATTATAAACACAATTTTGCATTATCTGTTATCGGTGGATATAAAAAAGCCCTTGCTGCTAACTAAAAATAAACAAACATGCAAAAGAAATGATTCCAGTGTTATTTAAGATTTTTTGCAGGAATAATATCTAGTTACAGCTATCAAGATATCTGAAAAGCGTCCAGAAAAGGCCAAAAGGTATGGAACAAATAACCGGAAATGATCGAAGTTATGACTTTCAATTTTAATGAAAATATTTATTAGAGTCGGCAATTTTTAAATGGGGTCAGTCAGGATACCAGAAACACATGTTTTTTTTTATTTGGTCTTATCATTAAATTATCCTTGGTATCATTTCTTTTGCCAGTTAGTTTAGTAGACAATGTGTGATAAATACAATATGTGAATTTAACTGATATGTTTGGATATTTTTAGACAGACATTGTTTTCCTAATACAGAAACAAAGAATAGTTTGTTTAACAACAACCAGCATGTTATTTATTCAGTAACTATTAGTTTCAAACTCATATTTGTGACTCATGGTCTTCAGAAGAAACCCACTACTGCCAAGTAGGTTACTATTTCCAATTAGCACCAACTGATCTTTTATATGCACTTTTTCTCAGACAGGGCAGCACTTTCAATGACATTTGTTACAGTTGTGGACCACTTGCTTGAATCAGAAATGATCCAATGGATCCAGTGAAGGGGACTGATCCGACAACACATCACACATTAGACAGAAGATGCTCAATGTCTGAGCTACATCCCACTTCTTTCTAATAGAGATTATCCTATAGAGATTATCTAATACAGATTATCAAAAATATACTCTTTTGTATATAAACATAATGATAGAATAGTAAATTTGTCCAATACCTATTATTTAAAAAATACTGCTGCGTGCAGTTATAGTATAACAACCTTTTTTTTCATTTTGAAATAAAGTTTTGAAGGACTCATGGTAGTTGGATAACATTATAACATCAAGTTATAAAAAAAACAATACTTATAGTTAACAACCATTTGATGGCATCACATGAACATGGCTCTAAATTAGACAGAGGTTAGTAAGATAAAAACATGGCGATAAGGTACACAGAAGCTAATGATAAGGAAAAATTGCTTCAAGTTAAACAGTTAGTAAGATGAAAACATATGGCGATAAGTTAGACAGAAGCTAATAATATGGAAAAATTGCTTTAAGTTACACAGAGGTTAGTAAGATGAAAACATATGGCAAGAAGTTAGACAGAAGCTAATAAGATGGGAAAATAGCTTTAAGTTACACAGAGGTTAGTAAGATGAAAACATACGGCGATGTTGTGACGACTGGAAATCTTCAAAACGTCTCGACACACAGTAATTGACCAAGTCTGAAAGTTCCTTCGCTAGTTTCTGCTTCTTGACTGAACCTTCCTGAAAGTGAGATAGAGGAATATGTTCAACTTATTTGATGAAGTTTATGATACAAAACAATACAATGCAGTCTGCATAATTTACAGAAAAGCTTCCTGACAGTGAAATAGAGAACAATTTTCAAGTTATATGATCACCACGCAAGTTCATGTTACAAGACAAAACAAACTCCAAACCTTTTATTGTATAATCAAAGATGGGTGCAATTATTTTGACAACATTTTCTAAGTCTTGTTTTGCAAAATTTACTTTACACTGATGCTAAAAATTATTATTAATGTTCCTATATGCAAAACAACATGGGCTATCTAGAATTTATTTGTGTAACCAAGAAATGGATTACAGAAATTTTCAATTCAAAAGGTCCTGTGGTAGTACTAGTATGTGTCCGACTCATTATCAAATATATCCGATATATGATCAAGTTTGAAGTATTTATATTTTGCTGTCTAAAGTGTGAGGAAGTCCAGCTCAGATTTATTGACCATAACAATTAACATATATTAACTGACCTGTAAAGCACAGACCCTGTGACATGGGTCATTTTACCCTCATGGCCCTCAGTAGTTTGAGATGTTGAAGGGTACAACAGTAATGGTTTTAAGATTACATGCATTTTGGGTTGTGCAGGTTTTCTTCTACACAAATCCAACATATTAAGCACAAATTCACTCTCTATAATAGTTTATTAGCAATTTATCTACAAGTGATTCCAAACCGGAATAGTGAAAAAGTGCTTATATTTAAGGCTGATTTCTGAAGAATCATGCTTTCATTTAACCTCTATAAAACATTAACGGATAAAGTTATTTGAAATCTGTTTATTGCATTTTGTTTTGCAATTTTTATTCATTTAAAACCTTAAATTGTCAGAAGTGACCAATATACTTGGTTTTCTCATGCACGGTCACATACATGTATGTTAAACATACAGTGCTATTTTTGCTGTGTAGTAGTTCACACACACATTTTTATTTTTTATTTTAAATGAAATAAATAAAATATTAAAACGAAGAAAAAATTCCATCATGAAATGATTTTTTTGAAGAGGAAAATAACTATCAACAACAATCTTTTTCACATTGTCTTACAAGCAAACATTATATTTCTGATAATCTACAAACCCTTTTAGTGCTTTTTTTCTTGTCTGGTTCTGCCCCCTCATCCTCGTCGGTGACGTAGCCCTCGTTGCAGTCGGTGTGCATTGGAAGTTTCTTGCCCTGCAAACAATACGTCATCGTCAACATCAGTAAAACAAACAAATGAATATGTTAAAGGCATACACGTACATGTAGTCCCACGGAATTTAAGGGGCTTTGTGCTCTAAATATTGATTACAAATGAAACTTACATGCATTTTGTTATTCTAGATCTCATTTTGATATCACGCAAGACATTTTAACTGAACCATGGTATAAGGTTGATAGATTTTTTCCAAATTTAAAATTTAATATTTCAAGATCGGAACTCCTCGTGGACAGAAATAAATAGGTACGAAATATTTTTGCAGGTGCAAATATATTCAGAAGTTTTAAAATAATGGCTCAAAATATATATATACAAAAAAGAAAATGTTATTTTTAAAAATATATTTGTCCTTCAGCATAATTCGTTATTATTTTTAAAATATTGATAATAAGCGATAATAAGCGAGATGTGGTGGTTATGTAAGCACATGTATAGTTGAATGAAGTATTTCTATGGACAAATCAAATGTTTATATTTAAAATTAATTCTTTGTTTGGGAATTAATTAGGTCAGGGGTCCGTGGGAGTTTGAGTTTCAAAAGTAAAAGTCATGAACTGGAATATTTTTATTATTGACATTACAAAACTTTATAATTTATTATATCTACATGAATTCTCATCTTATAGGCAAGAGTTGATTTAAAAAATAATTCTTAAATACTATTTTAAGTTACTTACATGTACATGTAGGCCTACAAATAAAGATATGTATTTCTGTGAATATACTAACAAAAAAACATGTTTGGATGGGTCATTGAACAATTTATTTTTTCACTACCAATTATTAGAGTGACCACCTACACAACCCCCCACCTCACCCCACATCCCAATTTTATTTTTTATTTTTATTTTTATTTGTAATGTAATGTAGTGAGTAAAATATTTGAGAGGATTCTTTTTCCAGTTAGGGTTCTGTGCCAAAATAGAAAGTAATTGAATTGTATGTTTATTAATCTCACCTTTATTAATATTTTTCCTTTCAAGTCTTCAGGTGAGGGGGCACACTCTAAATTCTCTGAGACGGGTTCTGTACACAGCTTGGTTCCGAATGTAGACTTGAGACAGCTGGCTAGTGCTTGCTGCTGTTTGATGTTACAGTGATTTTCTATTGACAGTATCACAGGATATCTGTAAATACAAACCAACAATATCACAGGATATCTGTAAATACAATCCAACAATATATCAGGATATCTGTAAATACAAACCAACAATATCACAGGATATCTGTAAATACAAATCAACAATATCACAGGATATCTGTAAATACAATCCAACAGTATCACAGGATATCTGTAAATACAATCCAACAATATCACAGGATATCTGTAAATACAATCCAACAGTATCACAGGATATCTGTAAATACAATCCAACAGTATCACAGGATATCGGTAAATACAAACCAACAGTATCACAGGATATCTGTAAATACAAACCAACAATATCACAGGGTATCTGTAAATACAATCCAACAATATCACAGGATATCTGTAAATACAAACCAACAGTATCACAGGATATCTGTAAACACAAACCAACAGTATCACAGGATATCTGTAAATACAAACCAACAATATCACAGGATATCTGTAAATACAAACCAACAGTATCACAGGATATCTGTAAATACAAATCAACAATATCACAGGATATCTGTAAATACAAAACAACAGTATCACAGGATATCTGTAAATACAAACCAACAATATCACAGGATATCTGTAAATACAATCCAACAATATCACAGGATATCTGTAAATACAAATCAACAATATCACAGGATATCTGTAAATACAAACCAACAATATCACAGGATATCTGTAAATACAAACCAACAATAAAACAGGATATCGGTAAATACAAACCAACAACCAGTCAGGTTATTTTGATAACATAATGAGAAATGTTGATAACTGACTGAGAGAAGTTGATAATGTACTGAGATAGGCTGACAACTTACTGAGAAAGGTTGATAACGTACTGATAGAGGTTGATAACTGAGAAAGGTTGATAACTTACTGAGAGAGGTTGATAACTTACTGAGATGTTGATGACTTACATACTGACAGAGGTTGATAAGTAACTAAGAGGTTGATAACTTACTGACATAAGTTGATAACTTACTGACTGCCAAATGTTGATAACTTACTGACTGTAAGGTTGATCACTTACTGACTGACAGAGGTTGATAACTTACCGACTGACAGATGTTGATAACTTACCAACTGACAGAGGTTGATAACCTTTTGATAGAGGTTGATAACTTACTGATGGTCAGATGTTGATAACTTACTGACTGTCAGATGTTGATAACTTACTGACAGGTTGACAACTTACTGAAGTTGATAACTTACTGGCCATCAGATTGATAACTTACTGATATAGGTTGATAACTTACTGAGAGGTTGACAACTTACTCAGAGGTTAACAACTTACTCAGAGGTTGTTAACTTACTCAGAGGTTGATAACCTTTCAGAGGTTGATAACTTACTCAGAGGTTGATAACCTTTCAGAGAGGTTGATAACCTTTCAGAGAGGTTGATAACTTACTCAGAGAGGTTGATAACTTACTCAGAGGTTGATAACTTACTCAGAGGTTGACAACTTACTCAGAGAGGTTGACAACTTACTCAGAGAGGTTGATAACATACTGACAGAGGTTGATAACTTACTCAGAGGTTGATAACTTACTCAGAGGTTGATAACTTACTCAGAGGTTGATAACTTACTCAGAGACTTCAAATGCATACTGGTTGATGGCCTGGATCACAGTTTTGAATGAGATCTTTGACGTCAGCGTATGACCATGATAGATGATTGGTTCATCATTTGGACCATCCCAGCAGTCCACTGAAACACATTGAGAAACAGTTTAATACTAATAAATCTTGGCCTTGTCTTGCTTCTATATCACTACTAATAATACATCATAAATGATTTTAATTAATAAAACCTATTATGTTATGGATTATTTTCCTATCTGTATGCAAGGGGGTGAGCGTGGGTGCTATTATATGAATATAAATGAATAATTAACATGCTGATTTTAACAGCCTAAGACCATCTAATTTGGGTATATGAGGAGGAGTCTGTTTTAACGTACTAGTAATCACTGTAGATGCATTTAAGCATATTATATACACGTTATTTAATGACAGCCACATTAACTACAAGTAGCAAAATAACGTAGTAAGACCTACCATGGACCTAATCAATTCTGACCACAATTTAACTTACTGGTTTTTGCCATAACAATGAAGAATTGCCACATGACCAAATAGCAACAATGGAAGTATTCACACTCTGACCACAGGTAAGTGGCAGTTACGAACATTGCCTGCAAGTCATCACAGTTTTAAATGAAATGATTTAGACCTGAACTCAATGATCTGGTCAATGTTCTCACACACATTCTCTGACCCATGTTAACACATTTACTAGCCAGGGTTTAGGAATAAGAACTGCTAGTATACAACTACAA
>JAULBS010146938.1:0-12371 GCA_032355785.1 Symmetromphalus regularis | reverse complement strand
ATGGCATTAAAATTTTGGTCATGTTTGAGAATTGATCGGAACTATACATTGAAGAACGTGCCATTGATACATTCTTTGATATCATTAATGTTTGTAACCAAGAAAAAATGATAAGCTCTCCACATCGATCTTGACCATTTACTTATAAGGCCCATCTTGTCTGTATAACTTACAGAGTTGTTCCCCTTCGACAAGTAGTGTACGGTATATATATTAATGGTATTTTGAAGTTGGGGATGGGGTGAGAAGGGCGCATGGAGTGTATTATCATTATTTAGTTTTTTGCATGAATAAGTTTGTTGTTAGAATGAATGGATAATCTAACATTTGTGATTGCCTATATTTTTCGACACGTTAAGTGGAGAGCAATGATAAGTAATGGCTCCATCACAAATGAATCGGTCGCCGTGCGGTGGCGGAGGGTTAACGTACGGCGTCTAAAATTACGTTTTAAAAGCAGCCGCATCGAGTGAAAGTCGCTCGTACGTCAGTGATTGCATACATAGGCCTAGGCCCTCTGCGCATCCTTGTGTTCAGGGCATGCTGGATCATCCAGTACAATACATGATGTTGGCGAACCAACTCAGGAACCTTTCGTATCGGAAACTGCACACTTTCAGCATGTTCACTCGATTGCTTCTGGTTAACTTTTTTTGAGAAACCCCATTCCATGACGTAAAATTCGGGATTCTTCCATCTGATTTTGTGTACGCATTCGCACCAATCGCTACATAGAGCGATTCAGTTTGCTGTCTATTCAAATCGCATTCGCTGTCAGACATATGGGATCAAGCCCATGTATTTACATGTTTTCCATTTTTTGTGGCGTTCACATTCGCATTTGAATGCCACATACCGCGTATATGGAATCTTGGCTTGAAGACCTACCCTACCAGGCCCGTACGCAGGATTTTCTTTAGGGAGGTGCGTTTGTGCGTTTTATTTTCGTTTTTAACGTTATTCTAGTAAATTAGCGTCAATCCAAATTTGCATTTACGGACCTCGACAGATTTAGGGGTGGGTTGGAGCGTGCGCACCCGTCGCACCCCCCACCCCCGCATACGGGCCTGCCTTCTATTCTGTCATACGGCGTCCTGTTAAGCCATGTGGTAAGAAAATTCCAAAATTGCTAAAAATCTCATCATACGATGATGTCTCAAGATGCTGCAAGGTCGCCTCAGGGCTGTCTGCGATGGTATTTGTGACTGAGCCATAAAGGAGAAGTGCTACACATAGCGGGTGTGAAAAAGGGTAATGTACTCAGTTATAGGTGTACCACATAGTCATAGGAAAAATAAAAGGAGATGTTAGGCGAGTGTGCAAGGGATGTTTTGGAGGTTGAAACCCCTAGTTCAGTTAAAAAAAAAAAAAAAAATTATTCTTCAAAATTAAAAATTAAAAAGAAGGTATTACATTAAATTCCTTGAAGGCAGATATTTTATACATTATGGAACCCTCGTGCAAAAATTTCTGTCTGCACATGAACTCGCACACTCTCTCTTTGTTTTTCTGTAGAGAGAACCTAGGTGTCCCAAGATCTCCACACTATAAAAAAGAAATTATTTTTTGAAATTATTAAACGTAATGGAATGTTCATAATTGATGACTATTTTCACAAAATCGCTATGTCATGTCAGTTTGACAAGAAAGAAAACAATTTTTTTACAATTCCTATTGCATGAAATAATATCGTAGGTGACAAAACATATAGACATGTGTTTTTTAGTGAAAACATTCTTCAATGTGGGCCTACAGTCAGGGATATCAATCTTGGAGAGGATGGGGTAGGGGGACACATACCCCCACTTTTTGGATGGAGGGATGCCTTTATAATTATTGCCCCGCCCCCTGCACTTTTTGCTTCAAAAAATTGAAATTATAATGTCTAAATAATATTTTCCAGTATGTCTTTTTATGATATCAATGTAATACTTAGCCATGTGGTTTTAGTGCAAATATACCGAAGTATGAAGGTTTTAGCCAGAAAAGGCATTTCAATCTAACTCCATCCTCCCACTTCCTGGAAACCCCCTGGCACCCCCTCCCACATCTTGGAAACGATTGTTCCTCTGCCTAATCATTCACTTCTCAATTTCTGTTCACAGGCAAAAGGATATGGTACATTTGGTCAAGGAACAGGTGCAATATACATGGACAATGTGCAGTGTCGAGGGTCAGAGTCTAACCTGGCCCAGTGTCCATTCCAAGGCTGGAGGATACACAACTGTGTACATCGAGAAGATGCAGGAGTCGTGTGTACCAATCAAACAGGTTTAAAATAATCACGCCACAAAATATGTTAAAAATAGTCATTCAGATCAGTTGGTGGTTACCACATCAATTATAACATATCAGTAATGTCCAGGGTAGCAGATGTCAGTAATGTCCAGGAGATTACAACATATCAGTAATGTCAAGGTTACCACATATCAGTAATGTCCAGGAGGTTACCACATATCAGTAATGTCCAGGAGGTTACCACATATCAGTAATATCCAGGAGGTTACCACATATCAGTAATGTCCAGGAGGTTACCACATATCAGTAATATCCAAGAGGTTACCACATAGTAATGTCCAGGAGGTTACCACATATCAGTAATGTCCAGGAGATTACAACATATCGGTAATGTCCAGGAGGTTACTGCATATCAGTAATGTACTGGAGATTACAACATATCAGTAATGTCCAGGAGATTACAACATATCAGTAATGTCCAGGAGATTACAACATATCAGTAATGTCCAGGATATTAAAACATATCAGTAATGTCCAGGAGATTACAACATGTCAGTAATGTCCAGGAGATTACAACATATCAGTAATGTCCAGGAGGTTACCACATATCAGTAATGTCCAGAAGATTACAATATATCAGTAATGTCCAGGAGATTACAACATATCAGTAATGTCCAGGAGATTACAACATATCAATAATGTCCAGGAGATTACCACATATCAGTAATGTCCAGGTTACCACATATCAGTAATGTCCAGGAGATTACAACATATCAGTAATGTCCAGGAGAATACAACATATCGGTAATGTCCAAGAGATTACAAAATATCAGTAATATCCAGGAGATTACAACATATCAGTAATATCTAGGAGATTACAACATATAAGTAATATCCAGGTTACCACATATCAGTAATATCCAGGTTAGCACATAGCAGTAATGTCCAGGTTACCATATATCAGTAATGTCCAGGAGATTATACCATATAAGTAATATCCACGAGGTTACCACATATCAGTAATGTCCAGGTTATCACATATCAGTCATATCAATGAGGTTACCACATATCAGTAATGTCCAGGAGGTTACCACATATCTGTAATGTTCAGGTTACCACATATCAGTAATATCAATGAGGATACGGCATATCAGTAATATTCAGGAGGTTACCACATATCAGTAATATCAATGACGTTACCACATATCAGTAATGTCCAGGAGGTTACCACATATCAGTAATATCTATGAGGTTACAACATATTAGTAATGTCCAGGAGGTTACATCATATTAGTAATGTCCAGGAGGTTACCAGATATTAAAAATGTCTACAGTGTTACCACATGTTAGTAATGTTTACAGCATTACCAAATATTAGTAATGTTGATTAGTATACTAGTAATATTATTTTCCTTACATGTAATCCATTTTTAGCCATGGGTGAATAATCAGAATCATTGTAATTGCACAAAATTAATATTTTAATAAAACTAGTCCTAATGGTGTAGTGGTTACGCTGTCAGACTCACAGCTAGTACGTACTTGGATCAAATCTCAGTGATAACATGGATTTTTAAATCTCGATACTGACTCCAACCCAGAGTGAGTGCTCCACAGGGTTCCATGGGTAGATGTACACCACTTGCACAGACCAGTAGCCTTGTTTAAAATTGAATTAATTTGTTTCAGTTGTCCTTACTGCTGTTAGACAGACCTATGGCAGACAACAAGTCTCCACTACCAATGTTGGTGCTGTTCAGATTCGAACTCTAAACGGTCTGGTTCCCATCTGTGATAGCAACTGGAACGACAATGCTGCGACTGTTGTGTGTAGAATGCTAGGCCACACGAGTGGCAAGGCACGGTGTTGCTCTCAGTTGAGTCCATTTACCACCACGCCCACTACGTACCCTCGTCTGGCGTACACCAACTTCAGCTGCTCCGGCTCAGAGCGTAACCTCATGGACTGCTCATATAATAACGCAACGACGTGCAGACGTGGTCATATGGCGTCTGTCATCTGCTATGACAAACCACTTAATCAGGTTAATCAAGGTAGCTATGTTTATTTTATTCATATATACTTTATTTTATTACTAGGGTAGTGGACACACACAGGGTGGTGGGTTATGGGGTTTAAATCCCCACTTGTTTTTCAAGAAATAATTTTTCAGTTTGTGTATAAAAAAGAGGAAATGAGCAGAAAGGGATGTTACATACATGTTTATTACTATACTTACATATTTAGGTTCACCACATAATTTAAATAGTATTGCTTGACAATGTTTCCTTGCTGACAAATGCCTTAAAAATAGAAAACCAAAAATAATGTGCCAATTGAGCACCCCTTTCCTTAAAACTAGTGTCCACACCCATACTGCTATCTTGTTTTAACTTTTACTGAGCCCGGTAGTGTATTTGTTTAGCTATTAGACTCACGACTGGTAGGTACTGGGATCAAATCTCAATAAAGGCTTGGGATTTTTAATCTTGATACTGGCTCCAACTCGAGTCAGTGCTCTGCAAGGCTCAATGAGTATATGTCCACAACAGGTTTTTCAAAGGCTGTGGTATAATGCAGTCCTGTCTATGAGAAAGCAATATAAAATATCCCTTGCTGCTAATTGGAAAGCGTAGCCCATGTGTGACGGTAATAGGTTTCCTCTGAAGACCATGAGTTGCAAAATAATATATGTGTCTGACACCTAATAACCACTAAATAAACAAAGGAATTTGTTGAGAGTTCAGCCATATTTGTTTTTCATTTTCCAGGTTTTAGTGTTGAGATTGTTAATGGCAGCTCTGATGGATCTTCTGGAAGGGTAGAGGTCATATATCAGGAGGTCAGAGGTCAGCTGTGTGGTTCAAGCTTCAATGATACTGCTGCTTCGGTGATATGCAAACAAAAAGGTTTCCAAGGAGGTGGTGTGTTGCTAGGGGCACCATCATGGTCGTACTACAATAACCTACCTATATGGATAAATGCTGTGAACTGCACTGGACAAGAAACTAGCATAAAAAACTGTGCTGTAGGCACTCTTGGAAATGTGACAGTGTCTTGTAGACCTATCCATGTCTTGTGTAGCAGCCAGGTTGGAGGTAAATGATTTAGTAAACATAACTCATTATATCATGAAATGAGTCTTAATTTAAATTTTGGTACATTTGAGATATTCACATTTCTGAAACCTGGAGATTCTGCTCTCTTCTTTGATATTCAAATGATGTTTCTACTCAAAAAATGTGGGTATTATGAGCTTTTGTAAACTGGATGTGGGGTGGTGGCATTTAAAAGAAAATCAAATTTGAAGTTTACCACAGTATAATAAGAACAGTGTAATGTTTATAGTACTATTAGTGAGTTGCAAAACAAAACATTGAGGTGACATGCCATTACCATGAAATTTTTATGTTGAGATACTGAGGAATGGCTAAACCATACCAAGATAGGTACCAAGAGTATAACTTGTTTATGATTAATACTTTCATGGATCATCTGTGGCATAATCTAGAGTTAACATTCAATAACAATTTGGATGTGTCCTGGCACCTAAATCTATGAAAAGTTTTGAATGCTGTTGACATGAGATGATATCCCATATGTGCTCGATTTTGTCTGGGCTCCTTCATATTGAGCCAGGGTACCAATTTTACCTTGGTATCTTCACCATAATTTGATTTTAAAAAAGTAATCTTAATTTTCTTTTTTTTCTTATCTTACCTAAAATAAAATGCTTAAATTGTTTTTTTCTCCTTTCTCAGAGGCCAGCTTCAAAAGTATCCATCATTTATTTTCCTTTCCTTTTCTCTTTCAGGAAAGCCCACACTGAGTCTAGTAGGAGGTGGAAGAACTTATGGAAGAGTTCAGATTACGTACAACGGCGTCTCAGGAACAGTGTGTGACAACAGCTGGTCTAACAACGACGCCAAGGTTGTCTGTAAATCACTTGGATTCACCGACGGCACTGCAATGACAAACTCGTACTATGGCGCTGGATCAGGACCAGTCTATATGGACTCGTTGTACTGTGTTGGTGGAGAGAAGACCCTGTGGAGTTGTCGCAGTCGCAGGAGTTGGAACTCTGCAAACAGTGCATGCAACAACCACACCAAAGATGCCGGAGTGGCTTGTTATAGAAATGGTTGAGTTTTTTAATAGTCGTATTTTAAAATTACATAACTATTGAATAGTTATTCAGTTAACTTTTGGTATAAACTAATATCTTCTGTAAAAATACTCGTATTTATAGTTTTTTTTTCTTAATATAGATAAAAAAAAAATTATGCTGACAGGTCATTAAATGACTACTATCTTTATTTTTTTTTTTTAATTCTCCTTCATGCATGTGCATAATATAATGCACTCCAATACAAATATTATAATTTCATAACAAAAGCATAACTATTTTATCTTATAACAGAATAAATCAGTTGTTATTTGCTAAAGTTTCGTTATAAATAATACTTCCTATACAAATTATTATGTTTTTTGTGTGATTTTAAAAAATATTACTTAATAATGTAAAATACATTATTTTCATGATTTTCACATCTGAAATATATTTGTGAAATTAAATTCAATGAAAATATTTATTTAATAATCTATCGAATATTAACCCCCACTCTCAAGATTAGTAAAAATAAATATTCGTCATTGAATAAATTTTTGGGAAATTGCTAAAATTTATTCCTGTGAGAAAATAAAAGTATTCATTCATTATTTGATAAACTTATGTAAAATATCCAACAAAAGTAATTCTTTTATATTCTGTAAATTTCATTTATAAATGAATGTAAAATATTGATAAAATGAAGGAATTATTTTTACAGGGAATTAAGCTTGTGATAAATAATCTATTTATGATTTACAAGCAGATTTTTTCAGCAAAAATATAGAGGGCCAGCTTTAAGTCAATTGGGCCAATTAATCCCAATTGGGCCATGTACCTGAGGAACTATGGTAATCTACTCTTGTCAAGTAAAAACTGCATTCTAACAGCTTGGGGGCATGACAAAATTATTCCCATTTGGGTCCCTCAGTTCCTAAGACCAGCCCTGCCTTTGTGATATATATTATGTTAATTGTTTTTTCAGTGAGATTGATAAAAGGAGACCATTCGAATGGAATAGTGACGATTTCTCAGCATTACTCAAGAACCTCCCGATGGTTGGCAATTTGTGGATATGGGTTTGGCAGAACTGATGCACGTGTTGCCTGCCGAGAGTTAGGATTTCAAAATGGCCGTGCCCTACCAAAAGGAGCATACGGGAAATTCTTTACAACGCCATATATCAGAAAGAGCATGAGATGTCGGGGAAGAGAAAGAACAATCTTGCGCTGTCGATACAGCAGATCTTCATGCAACAGATATTCATATACAGGATACGCCTCCGTCCACTGCTACAATGGCACCCTACCTACAGGTACAGACAGGCCCACCAATAGAGGGGTCAACAGGTTGCCCCAGGGCCTGTGGATACCCAAGGGCCCATAATTTTTAAAAATATAAAATAGATATATTAATCTTCGTCCCTTGTACCCTATCCAGGTGCCCAGTGCAGCCCCCGGCCCTGGGACCTACTGCCACTCTTGATGGCCATGGGTATAGATATAAGATACAGCTTCACTGGCAGTCACATTTTTATTAATTAAAGGTCATATTCACTGCTGATTTTTTAATACCAGAACTGTCAAAATTGTGTGAATAATCATTTGATTTGCATTCATTCAAACAATGTCTAGTTTTAGGTAACACCCTTTTTTGACACTAAAATTAAGACATAAAATCATATTTTATGAATGGTTTATGCAAAATGAAATTTAATTTTTAAAATCTTTGTAACTTAACCCATTTGTGGATTACACAACTTTTCAAATCTCACAGGCTTACATGTGTAGGTTTATTTTAGAAAATATTGTTTGTTTTCTTTCTGTAAATATTTGTTTATGTCCATTTTATCAGATAATATCTCTTCAGTCACAGATTTACATTTATAAGTAAAACCAGATGAAAATATTTCATTATATCTACCCACCATATTAATAGGATTTTAGCAAACAGGTGTTTTTCAACTTTATTGGAAGAGACTTTACCATGTACTGAGTGACATGTCAATTTCATTGCTGTTGCAATATGTGGTATAGTTTCTTCCAATAAAGTTGAAAAGCACCTGTTTTCTAAAATATTACTTTTAATTTCAAGAATAAACACAACCTTATACATCAACTAGAGCCCAAACAAGTAAATTCTAAATTAGGTAAAGTGTCATTAAATATATATTTACTAAATATTTACTTGTCAGTTTAATATGAAAGAAATAATCAACGAAAATCGTTTATGTTATTTTTCCGACTCTACTTTAATCTTGCTCTTCTTTTATGATTGTATAGCAAAGTCTATAAGTATTACTGGAGGAGCAACTCCAGTTGCCAACTCTGCGGGTCGTATTATCGTCAACAAATATGGAATTCCCAATGGACGAATCTGTAACCGATTTTGGGATGACAGGGACGCCAATGTTGCATGCCGCCAGAAGGGCTTCAGAGGTGGAATCAGTTACCAGTTCTATTTCACAGTGACTGGACCGTATTTGCTGTCAGAAGTGGGATGTTTGGGCAACGAATCGTCCATATTTAACTGCAGTTCTGGACGTGAGGCATGCACTCCTACGATTAGTTACCTCAGTGACGCTGGGGTCGTTTGTTACAGAAGAAGTGGTGAGAATTAAAAATGGTTGATTTCCTACGGGGGCATTTCCATATTAAGTGTCTTACACTTTGGATATACACCTTTCGAAAATATTTTTTTTTTAAAGAACCCACTAAAGCACACATTAATGTGATTGCATTAATAATGTTTAATAGCTACCTAATTTATTGACTAAGGTCAATTAAAAAAAATTCTTAAAGAAAAAAAATGGTTTTGTTTTTTAACAACACCACTATTAATCATTGGCTACTGGGTGTCAAACATTGCATAATTTTTAATTGTAGTTATCAGAGGAATCCTGCTACATTTTTCCTTTAGCAGCAAGGGATCTTTTATAAGCATTTTCACACAGACAGAACTGCGCATAACACAACCTTTGATATACCATTTGTGAGCAGTGATTGGGATGGGGAAAACCTTGTTTAAAGAACGTAAAAATAAAGTAAAGTTTGTTTTATTTATGACACCTCTAGAGCACATTGATTTTTATCTTATCATTTGCTATTGGATGTCAATCATATGATCATTCTGACATATGTCTTCAGAGGAAACCCACCTCCGCCACATAGGCAAAACCTTCTGATAAGCAGCAAGGGATCTTTTATATGCACCGTCCCACAGACATGACAGCACATACCACAGCCTTTGATAAACCAGTTGTTGACCACTGGTTGGAATGGAATATAGCCAAAAGTGCAAATGGGTCCACTGAGAAGGATCGATCAGACGACCGACCGGTTGCTAGATCCCCCTCCGGGTTAGTGTATATATTCCTATCCCTACAAATAAATATGCATGTAAATGAACTATACATTTAAAGGCATTTTCCCACGGAATTTAAGAGACTTTGTGCTCTAAATATTAATTACGAATGGAACTTACATGCATTTGTGAAGCTAGATCTCGCTTTTATAGCACGCAAGACGTTTTACCTGAACAATGATATAGGGAATTCCATGTCGAGAAGGGGCGTTGGAGTGGGAGTGGGTGGGTGGGGGATGGAGGGGCTGCAGATCCACCAATAATTCTCATAAATATTTTTTTTTTTAATTCATTGTTGAATTATTATCCGGCAAATTCTGATGTTCAGAAACGGGAGCAGACACCCCCCCCCAATATGAGCAGCCCCCTCCCAATATGAATTTCGTTCCAACGCCCCTGTCGTGTTTATAGTTTATGATTTATTTGTCCGTTAGCATAATTCCTTATTATTTTTAAAATATTGGTAATAAGCGAGATGCAGTGGTTAAGTAAGCAGTTGAATGTATTTTTATGGACAAATCAAATGTTTATATTTAAAATTAATTCTTTGGAAATTAATTAGGTCAAGGATCCGTGGGAGTGGGAGTTTAACAACTGTAATACCAAAACAGTTTAATTAAAGAAAATCAAGCCGGTTATTTCTTGAAAACACGTGGCTGTAGTCGATAGATGCATATGTAGTTGTCATGTGGAGGGAAAGGAAAGGAAAGCGTTTCTTGTTTAACTTTGTTTATGCAGTTGCTATTAGGTGTCTGACAAATGGTATTCTGTCTTTTAGTGGAAACCTGCTACCGCCACATAAGTTACTCTTTCCGATTAGTAGCAAGGGATTTTTTAATGCGCTTTCCCACAGTCAGGACATCACATATCATGGTCTTTGATAAACCAGATGTGGATCACTGGTTGATGCAAGTGGCTTACACCTACTCATTGAGCCTCTGCGGAGCACTCACTCGATGTGGGAGCCGGGATCGAGATTAAAAATCACATACCTCGACTGAGATTTGAACCCAGTACCCACCAGTCGTTAGACCGGCAGCTTAACCACTGCGCCACCGAGGCCATTTTCACATAGAGAATCAATAGTCTCTACACAAATATGCATGAACAAATACAACTTCAGCTTTCCATTAATATGCACCATGTTTACATTTAGTCTCCTTCACATCTTAACTTTGAGATAAATTCAGTGTTTGGCTGTTTTAAGAAACTGACCAGTGACGGATCTAGGGGGCCAGGGACCCGCCTCCCCCTAAATATTGCGATTTAAATAACATTAAAAAAAAAAAAAATTAACTTTAAAAAATATGCATCATATTATTGCCCCCATAATTTTCCCGTCCAAATGGATTTTTTTGGATCCGCAACTGCTGACTTAAAATAAACAAAATATAAAATTGTATTGGTTTCATTTTACGATTTTGCAATTTTTATTTTACAAATTATACATATAACAAAAGTCATTTCCATCATTCCATAAAATCTTGGAAACAGTGTCACCCTTGGTGATGTCTATGATATCTATGATGATGTCGATGATGGTGTCCATGGTGTCGGTGATGACGCCTGTAATATCCTTGAAGCCACCACCCTGTTGTCGTCGATACCAGCGCCAGGAGAACTGAAAGAGTCAAAATGGATTAATGAATTTACTAGGTATTAGTTAAAAATATATAAATTTAAACAAAAGTGTCTTTGTACTTAAAAACGTGTTTTCTGTGTACAAAAGAAGGAAACGGAACTTCTTTTTGTAAGACTATAGTCGTACGGCATGACGTCAGATCAGAACAAGCATTGTGCGAAACAGTAATGACCGTATAATAGCAGCTATTTCCACGAAATAAATTAATTGTTATTACGTCTTAGTTCACGAGAAATCGCTTTTCTATGAATGGAAATATTATTATATTTGTATTACAGTTCGTGTTGAAAAAACAAAAAACCATGATCCAAATTAAACCATAAATGTGTAATCGCTAACTTTAAAAACTGTCGTCTGGACGAAGTTACGCCACCGTATCCATTGGTCTACAACTGTCGCACGACAACCAGTTTCTGTTTCCTTCTAATTAATATCCGCCCGATGATTATGAAATCTCAAAGTTCGATCCACTGTCACTATCTAAACGTTCAGGTTCGAACATAAACGGTTGGTAAGCCAACTAATAACGCAAACAAAACTATAAAAAAAATCACTGAAATGAATCTTTCCGATACACGCGATAATACTGTTTTCACTTTGTTATTGTTCGGGTCATACGTCACAATCCGCATTACGCAGCTTTCTCGCGCAACATTCTTGTCACATGCGTGTGAGAAAGAATGCGTGTTTATAATGTTCATTAATCCTAAATCCATGTACGTATTAAACATTTTATTGCACCATTCTCATTTCTGAAAAACATTAATCCATTTTATATGTTGCTCAATAGACTTCAGCATTCCTTTAATTAATAAATTTAATAATAAAAGACCTAAAATATAAATATTTTAATGGGGAAAATGCACATTATAAGTATATGATGATATTTAACAGTCTTCCATTACTAAACAGTGGCGTTGGAACGAAATTCATGGGGGGGTGGGGGGGCTGCTAATACTAAGAAGCAACTGACTTTACCAAAAAACACAAGAATAACATTAACATTTTAAATTATTGGG
>JAULBS010146927.1:0-12371 GCA_032355785.1 Symmetromphalus regularis | reverse complement strand
ATTAGCCATTCTCATGGAAAACCCATGAGAATGTTGTCACCCCTACACCGCGGTGAGGAACAGTACACGTAGGGGCTGATTCAAATAAAGTACGTTAAGACCAGTTTCTTGCCACTCACTATAGTACCAGTGAAGCGACGGAGGATTACTCAACATGGGAAGAAGCCAAATGTTAATTGCAGTATACGTTATCACGAACATACTCAATTCATAGCAATACAATTATAATCACACACAACTTATCATAAGGACTACCAAATGCGAAAATTCAAGAAAAGTTAAGAAATTATTTATGAGATGGTAAGTTCTTAGATCGTACACTATATTGATTATTAAGGTTATTCTTCATGTGGGTGCTCCTCTGGGATTTAACAAGCTGTTTCTCTGGTAAAGCTTATAAAGCAGTTTGTCAGACACTGTTTTAATCATTGCTTATTGTGTAACGGAGCACTCATTTGCAGTTGGACACTATTTTAATCAATGTTTATGATGTAACGGAGCACTCATTTGCAGTTGGACACAATAGTTCTAATTAGTGTGGGCATTATTATATTGCATATATTCGTACATTTGGGAGATATTAAGGATAGAACTAATTAATTATTCCAATTGCTCGTGATTTGTTCCATTTAGTCTTCAGTGAGAAGTTTGTTTTCATTCTTAATTTCAGTGATTTATAATCATATTTCAGCTTCATGAACTTGTCATTGTTCTGTTTAGGTGATCAACTGCAGTGAGAATTATATTAACGCTTGCAGCCGTACTTTCCTGGCAATATTCTGTTCTGAATAAAGAACATGGGAGCACACAAATCATGAATTCCATTGTGATTGAATTACATGCTTTACCTAATTGGCATATTGAACCGCCAGATTCCATTTTGCATTTAAATCTAAAGAAAGTGTAACATTTTTTCTCCCATATCCAATTTCCATATTCAAAATGAAAAGTGTTCAATTTTTCCTTGTCCAATTTTCATATTTAAAATGAAAAGTGTTCCAATGTTTCCTCCCATATCCAATTTTCATATTTAAGTATTTTTTAAATGTTTATTTCCATATATCTCCCTGATTGTTGTCAAGTGTTACGGAATTACAGTCCATAACATGTTTATCTTTTGGTAGAATCACCCGAAATTTCTGCTCATCTGAATATTTTATACCTTTCGACATGTTTTAGTTAAATAATATATATAATGGCAACTTAATATCACCAATTTAAAACCCTAAAAAAATAATTCCTTGAGGCAGTCAAAAAACATTACATCATATATATTTAGTAATTCCGTAACGTGTGGGAATTTCAAGTACTGTAATTCCGTCACAGTATTTGAATTGGAATTAACAGATTAGATCATCTTTCAAACAAATATCAATTTGACAGTGGCTGGATGACAGGCGATAGCAAATACCGTAAAAAAAAAATATATATATATATGTATTTTTAAAAATTCCATCAAATCGTGGAACACTTTTTTTCTTGGGTGCCATGTGATATTTGATCATGCGCTTCGTAACGGGAACATGTAGAGCGCGGGAAAAAGTTTTGAATTCTGATGGAACACATTTAACCTGTCCAGAGATGCTGCATATGGGTAGTTTTTCGAAAGTTTCAAATTAGCAATCTATGTCTGCATCGGTGTTGAATTCACGAAATGAATAGCATACAACCCTAAAGGTGAGACACCCAGATTACGTTGAACTGCGGAAACAGATCAGAAGAAATCTCTAGCTTTAGAAGTGTATCGTCGTATTACGGAGGTAACAAAATGTCATACAGAAAATATCTGTCCACCATTCACGGAACAGTAACACGGACATGTAGCTGTGCAATACAGCTTTTATTATAATGTGTTCACAACATAATTTAATGTTGGTTTTGGAAACCCTCGTAAAGACGTTTATTCTTTCGGCATCAAGACGAGAGAAACCATTAAGAATACGGACAAACCGGAGTTGAAAAGAGAACTACTCACTGAAATCCTTGTACACAAAACGCGTGCAAAGAAATGTTACTCACTGCTGAATGAAGACACAGACAATTCTGTTTTAACTGTATACTCAGAATTAACACAAAACCAAACGTTGCCGAAAATCTCCAATTGGCGAATAGGTGTACTATGCACGTCAGTTATGGCTATATTTTCTTGCGGGGAACGGGATGTAGCTCAAACGGTATGGTGTACGCCTGTGAACTGGTCGGTCGTCTGATCGGGCTATTTTCCGTTCCAGTCAGTGGTCCACAACTGGTTCATCAAAGGCCGTGGTCTGTGGTGTCCTGTTTTTGGGACGATGCATATATAAAAGGCCCCTTGCTGCTTATCGGAAAGAGTAGCCTATGTGGCGGCAGCTGGTTTCCTCTAAATACATATGTCAGAATGGCCATATGATTGACGTCCTATAGCCGATGGTAAGGTTAAAATCAATGTGCTCTAGTGATGTCGTTAAATAAAACACTTTATTTTTACTATTTTCTTGGGAATGCACACTGTATGACCTTTAGGTAACCGCTTCACTGTACCTAATCATGGCATGAAGTTCGTCGGTTCTGTGATTCTTGTGTTGGTCAAAATAAAAACTGTTATGACTACACTTAAGATGATTGTGACGAACCATCAAGCATTATTTTCCGGTTCGTGGGCATCATACATGCTAGCAGATCGAGCGTGTGACAGGGTTGAACAGATTTTGAACAAAAACGATACCATTTTACTGCCACATGAATAGCATGCTGTATTTAATACAGAGACGACTGGAAAATCTAGTTTCACCAAGGTAATCAAGCAGAATGTACAGAAGCCACCGACATTCAAGATGACAGAGGTAGAAAGTCTACTTATTCTGCACCCACCAGCACCTGTCACTATGAACTGGTACAGTGTACTGGGTTGCCAACATAAGTTGCTAAGAGGGACAGGCTTTGAAAAAAATGTGCTGTTTCATAACTGGAAGATATGAGCTATATAACGGCTGTCAAGAAACGTAAAATTACCAAGCTCTTGGCTGCCATGGGACAGGCTAAAAATTCAGAAGTAAAGATATTTTATGATCAGATATGCTCCGGCGATATCCACATTGACAGAGATGCAGCTAGTGATGACGATGAGGACATTGTGAATGTTAATGAGTATGCATGGTAAATGGATGACTAGTGATAATTATGAAAGTAACATCAATACTTGGACATCATAATTTTGAATTTTTTTTTATGTATTCCACCGAGTTTAATATGATGTGGACGAATGCCATTATTTGATAGCATTGATTTGTTTGTATGTGTTTGGAAAAAAATGTATATATGTTCGTATAAATGTTTGAATTAACCATAGTGTGACCCCCAATAGCCGATGCTTTCTTTTTTATTGTTTTAAGTTAGTTCGCTCCCGCATTGTCCCAATCACCTTTCCAGTTAGCTAAAATATACCTGTTAATCTCAAATTTAAAATCAGAAAAGGGGATACCTATGTTAGTCCAGTCAATCTAGGGTTTGCCCCCCCCCCCCCCCACTAATTGCAATAGTAATGAAACCTCTTTTATTTTGACTGTTGGTGTCTACCATATAACATGAAAAATCCGAGTTGTTGAACAATATTTTGTTTAAGTTTCAAAATTCAGTACAAGTGGGGGATCTGTCGAAATTAGCTTACATACGGAAACACATCTAAATGTACCATATATTACAATTATAACTTGATATCAGTTATTATGTTGATGTAATATTACTTTAACATAATTTTTGGGTTTATTACGACCAATTTATGTTCTTAATGTTAGTCAGATTATGGGTATCCCTACCCCATTATAGTTCGAATAATCTTGTCACAGATGGGAAATGTGAATACACAATATACAATTGCGTCAATTTCTATGAACAGTAAAACCTCTCTATATATACCATAATTTAGATTATTGTGAAAACTGCAGGAGATAAAACAGTGAACACATTAATGAATGGTGGAAGGAATCAATCGAACAGTAAAAGATAATAAAACGTTTACAAATTAACATCAAAGTCAAGCCAATAAGAATTTATATGCAAAATCATACTGTGAGTCGTGACAAAGGATAGCATTATTAACATGATTATCTCAAAAATGCATTATACAAAAAATATGTTGGGTGTCATTAAACAAAACATTCTTTTCAATTCAATTCAAAGTTTAAAATGTGGCCAATACATAAACAATTATTATATTTGGATGAACTACTTAATATTTTACAAATAAACTTAAAGCAAATTATTTATACCATCACGAAAATCAGAAAGGAACAACATGTTTCCATAGGGACTCAAGTGTACTTTGTCACAGTATAACAATTCTTGATTATGTATGCTGTGACTAAAGAAAGGTTGATGGTCAATGAATGCACCACCACTTTCTAAAACAGCAGCTTTACCAGCAAGGTTCAGACGTTGATTCATCTGCTCGAAATCTTGTCTGGAGAAAGATGAACATCTAAGCCATTCTAATCGTGGCAAAGGCTTACTCCAAACAAGTTAGCAAGCAGACAATTCGCTCATTGCACTTAAGTTATTGATAGTAGTTCTAGTTCTATGCAACAAATTACCTACTGGCTCCTGTCCTATGTTGTTGGCACCCACATGTAACACAATAGCATCTGATGGCCTGGAAGAAGACTGGAGAGCAGATTTAACATGGTCCTACACATGCTCCATCTTCATTCCAGGCAATCCCAGCCATTTAACACTGATATCTAAACCTAGATTTTCATCAGCATGATGCTCGGCTCATATCACCTCTCTTCCTCTTTTGCCAACTACCTCCACTTTCTCTTTCCCCTATTTGTCTCTTCATCCCTCTCCCATATGCTTCTCTTGATGACATTCTGTGTAATACGAATGTAACATACCTTATATTACATAATGTTTTATTTTAAATACCTTCTGTAAAGTATGTTATTGCTTAACAACAGTCAACATTAGTTTTTCTAGTTCTGCTTTGCATAGGGTATTTCGAACTAGTTAACACTAGTGGCCATCAAACTCAGTATAGAAGTTATAGCGATGCGGAAAAAAATGTGTAGGAAATAAAAAGTACGAGTTTTGACGCGTTTTAAAAATGTATGTAGGATGCTTTCAGTTCGCATGTTTGACTTAAGTATTTATAATGAACATTTCTACATATCTAAATACACTTTTATACCATCAATAAGCACCTCAGTATCTTCACAAATTCACTTTATAAATGACTCAGCTCTTTCATCCTTACGTCGTTTTCTGATAATTACGAAATTCTACGTCATCCAGTCCACGCCATCCAGTCCACGCTCATATTGTTTTATTTCTATGGAAGACCAAATCAGTCACTTCCTCTTATGTGAAATACAGAGAAAACTACTGTTTCATATTAACAAAAAGACAATAGCTGAATTATTATAGTCTTTATTTTGGAAATCAACAGAATTATGAAACTTGCCAGTTTTTTTAAGTGAAATGTTCCATGAGAACAAGTTTTTAAGGGCATGGGATAGATGGGTCTAAGGAATGATTCTAGAACTGTTATCACTCTGAAAACATAGATACAGACACCAGATAATGTTATTAAACAACATTATGGCCATTTTGCGAACTTAACTTTCCCTCTTTGGAACATTGACCTTTTGTGTTCCATCTCAAATTTGAACATGTTCCACACCTAGGATTTGGTGGGATTTTTTACACATCATTTCCAAGACATAAATACATAAAATAAAAGTGTTTTCATTACTATTGCAATTAGTGGGGGGTTTACCCCTTTTTTGCTCTAGATTGACTGGACGATGTCGGCACGAAGCAAATTCAAGGTAGCCTTGGTAGCTAGGTCTACCTTTTCATTACCCCTAACGCCAACGTGACTAGGCAACAGAAAACAGAGATATAAACTACACAGATTAACCCACCCACCCACCACCCCCAATTTTTTTTTTAAAAATAATAATAATAAATAAAGTGCAACTATAGATGAAAAATAATTTTATTACCTAAAAAATAAAAGTATTTTAAAAACAAAGTGCTCACTGAGGTTGAGGGCCTTTCATTATAAAAAAACATGCGTCAAGTATGACCAATACTGGGACACTACAATTTCACTTGTTTAGGAGTAAGAGGACTGCCAATTGCAAGACTTCTTTATACAAACATATTTTGAGTACATTTACTCTATCTGCCCACAATCTCTCTATAGAAGCTGGCAGATAATCACAATATTGACAGAATAATATAATTTGTAGCCTCTGTAATATGAATGTTGTTGAAGACGAATATAATTTTACACAAAGCAGCTAATTAAACTAAGTAAATATTTAACTACTGCTACCAGTCACAGATTAGACAATATTTGTATATGAAGCATTTCCCGTTATATTGTATATCGTTACTCTGCATTGTATATAGCTATTATTCATTGTATATTATTATTATCCATTTTCTTAATATTTTTATTATCTATGTATTCATTCTGTTTCACCATTATAATACAATGGGCACATTATATTACTCTCCATTGTATATAGCTATTATTCATTGTATATTATTATTATCCATTTTATTAATATTGTTATTATCTATGTATTCATTCTGTTTCACCATTTCCCACTAAGCGCATATTATATTATGTTAATTTTAAATATATATGTATGCCTATAAAATGTGCATTTTTTGGCTAATAAAAATCTTATATTATGGAATTTAACTTTTTCCCTGCCGCTGATAGAACACTGAATGAGTCCAAATAAAACGATCGATCTGATGAACCATCATTTCTGGTGGACTCTTTACCTCTTGTCTACATGTGCATGTACGTACCGTTTCGTTACGTTCGCAAATGTTTTGTTGATGTGATGAACCATCAGTTCTGGTGGACTCTTTACCTCTTGTCTACATGTGCATGTACGTACCGTTTCGTTACGTTCGCAATTGTTTTGTTGGTGTGATGAACCATCAGTTCTGGTGGACTCTTTACTTCTTGTCTACATGTGCATGTACCTACCGCTTCGTTAAGTTCGCGAGTTGTGTACACACGTACTAACAACTAACATCTGACGGTGACACCAAATTAGTATCGACCTTTTGAGGAAATGAAACTGCACATAATCACCTGCAGCTTCGTGTAACTACTCTGCACAATCAAGCGATGTTGACCGCGTAGCATTGACATTGACAGTTCAATATCCAATCCAATATTTAAACAATTCATTAGAATCGACGAAACGCTTTATTTTGTTTGACGTGAACTTTAAAACAAATGATGTAACCTCAACATATTTTGCCAGGATGGTATCACCTAAACATCTTTAGCCATGAATAGATGGAGGATATAGGTTACGTGGGTGGGTGCCATGTACGTCACTATTCGACTACGAATGACACTATAGGGTTGAGGGTATGTAGGGTTCAGGGATCGATTACTATCTGTATGTGACACTTCATTTTCGTTACTTTAAGCCACCAATCTCCAACATTCGTTACTAATAAAAACAAGTGTCACATAATATTTATATTCACTAATATTTTCATAAAGTGTCTAATGCAATTTTGATAGGCATTTCATGATTTATGTCGACATACATCAGTAATATAAATACAATACAAAATCAGTGCAGTGGTTTAGAACAAATCTTATTTCGGTTAGTACAAAGCACAATTATTTCATTTTTAACGGTTGAGGTGCAGCTTCAGTTGTTTCGCCATGTGCTAATTCAGACGTGTCGGTGAACTCATGAAACCTTTCATTATGTGCATGCGTTGTCTTACACGTATTTCTCAATATAGAATCAATCGCATTTCAATTTCTACTGAACTGAATTATTTTAGGGCTTTTTTCTTTTATTATAATTAGTTTTTTTAATGGAAATATTTCAATTAAAAATCACATCCAATAACGTTTATGTCATGTATGTTGTTTTGATCACAAAGTGTGAGTATCATTCAACGTCAGATGCAGTTTTGCTTGAATAAATTTCAGCACTGAGCAACTGACAATGGTTTTCGATTTTCAAAGACAAAAACGGTTTGTATGCATTTATGCTAGAAACGAGCAACGTTTAGATCCACAACTGTATTTGGATAAAAATCCAATTCCGGTTATGGAGGAAACAAAATTTCTGGGCATCATTTTTGACAGAAAACTTTCTTCAATATCACATTTAAAATAGGTTAAAAAGAAGGCTTACAGGATTTTAACATTTTTTAAAAAGTTATTAGAAATACAGAGTGGGGAGCAGACCGAAATGTCTTGCTCAGACTATACATATCTCTTGTGAGATCGAAACTAGATTATGGATACATGGTGTTTGGGTCTGCTCGCAAGTCTTACTTGCAGATGCTCGATCCCATACACAACCAGGGGCTTAGGCTCTGTCTAAAGTGTTGTTCATTGTCAGTTTAAATGTTGATGGGATGGTAGTTGAAATGTTAATGGAATACAAGTTGGAATACAAAGTGTTCTTCAATGTCATTTTATATGTTGATGGAATGGTAGGTGGTATGCAAAGTTTTCTTCATTGTCAGTTGGGATGGTGATACGAAAGTGTGTCTTTTATCTTCCAAAAAGAAAATTGTTTTGTGTTGGGTACCCGGTCACGTTGGCATTACGGGTAATGAAAAGGCAGATTTGGCTGCCTTGAATTTTCCTCGTGCCAACATGGGTATCCCCTTTTCAGATTTTAAATTTGAAATCAACAGGTATGTTTTAGCTAACTGGCAGCGTGATTGGGACAATGTGAGAGCGAACAAACTTCATTCTATAAAGCCGGTCTTGGGAGATTGGCTGTCCTCCTGCAGATGGTCAAGGAAGGATGAAATTGGTTTGTGTCGTTCTCGTATTTAAACTCGTGTTTTTCATTTGAAAAGGGACCATCCACATTATTGTGAACACTCAGTGTATATTGACGGTGCGCCATATTTTGATGGATTGTCCTCACCTTCAGCCTGTTAGAAATAACGTGTTTGTTAATGAGGGTGTGATGGAATCATTCCGATTATTATTCAACCCACAGCTTATTATTAAGTGTTTAAAGGAGACCGATTTTTACAGAAAATTAGTTTTGTCTTGGTCTTTGTTTCGTTAATGTATTGTGTATACGTTTTGATATAATTGATTTGTTTGTATATATGTTTGGAAAAAAAAGTATAAATGTTTGAATTAAACATGGTCTGACCCTCAATAGCCGATGTTTACTTTTGTTATGGGGGATCGTTAAATAAATAAATAAGTGTTAAGTGTCAGTTGAAATGTTGATGGAATGTAAGGTGGTATGCAAAGTGTTCTTGAAATGCTGATGGAATGCAATGTGGTATGCAAAGTGTTCTTCATTGTCAGTTTAAATGTTTATGGAATGCAAGTTGAAATGTTGATGGAATGAAAGGTGGTATTCAAAGTGTTCTTCATAGTCAATTGAAATGTTGATGGAATGTAAGGTGGTATGGAAAGTGTTCTTCATTGTCAGTTGAAATGTTGATGGAATGAAAGGTGGTATACAGTGTTCTTCATAATCAGATGAAATGGTGATAGGTAAGGTGGAATGCAAAGTGTTCTTCATTGTCAGTTGAAATGCACACTGCTTTTCATGTTATGTAATAGCAGGATTATTTTTGCAACCTGTCATAGTACAGATACATTGCTGTTTGATTACGAATCATACGTGGACGATTAGTATGTGTTTTAATCTGTTGTTGGGTAAGTATTGTTTTTGCAATGGCACAAATGTAAGGCCCACAACTTGAGGAATCCATTTTGTGGGGAAATTTCTATAGGAACAGTAATTGCAAACTCTCCCTTTTCCAAATTCTAACAATTTCTGGTCATGTATTAGATATTCAAATGCGTATAGGATAATCTGAAATACAGCGGTGTCGTTGCTTTTACCAAATGCAGTGAAAAATGTCTAAGATCATAATAGACTAATGCTGATTGTTTGCATTGACTGGCACTAGAATATAATCTTGCTTAGACCATGATATGTTTGATTCTGTGGAATACAATGTCGATCTTGGTAAGGTTGGGTCACTTGTATTCCTTTTGCAAAATGCTTGACTAAATAATCCACTGTCTACAACATGAACGTTTTTGGAAACAGTGTTTGACAAATACTTCAAGTAAACATTGACAGTGCTTCCATTAAAGCAATAGTTAATATTTTAAATATATTTTCCCTTCAGAGGTCACAATAGCAGAGCTCAATAGTGTTTTGTCTTCTTCAGATACTTCTTTCAGTTTGAGATATGGATTACTAGTATTTGATGTAATGTCTGGATCAAGACACACAAAGTTATGGTGTAATACCTCTGGTATTAAATTAAATCATAAAATGGAGAAACATGACTGGTCATTGGTGGGTGCATAACATGATCCAATGTTCAACATACTCATGCGACTGTATGCATGGTATGATTTGTTGTCATTTATGATAAATGAGCACAATTGGCATTTCTTTCCTTGCATAGGTACTGCTAAATCCAGGTAATCTGACAGATTCAATTCATATATTGATGACCATTCATTTCTTGTCAAGTTATGAGAAACATAAATAATTAAGGTAGGTGGTAGTGATGTAATAAATACACCATTGAATGCTTCATGACACACATCTTATTGGAAGGAAAGATTTGAAAACTTCCAAAACATTTGGCAACAGTTTCTGCAGTAACAATCCACTTCAATCAGTTTGGATTTGGATTTCTTACGTGTTAGACACCTATCACATTTCCATACATTCTCAGTAATTATTTGAAAGTATTCAATCCATATCTTCTGGAAATAGTCATTGTTTGGTGACAGGACTTCATTGAAGTTTTCAATTAACCATGTACTTGATTGTGCATCAGTGTTGACGGCCAACACAATTTCCTAATATTATTAACTGTGCATCACTCTTGCCGATTAAAGATAACGCTTAAATGGCTTTATCCCTCCAGTAAATGTTTCCTTTGCTGTTTTTTTCTTGTTTTTCTGTACCAGAAATGTGTCTTGATTTCTTTTCAGTAATATGATGTTTGACATTGGTATCGTAATAAACACTGATATGTGTTGTATCCATCATTTTGAGCTCAACAATTACAGGACAATCTTTAAATGTGCATGATCCTTAAGAATAAAATATTAATTTATCTTATGGTGATTTTATTTTCATAGCATTAGAAACCCTATGAAAACTAAATGTAAAAGAGCAAAATCTGTTGGACCGTTTTATTCCTTGTATGAATATGTTTTGCCTACCATTTTGACAGCTTTTCAAACTTTGCCACTCGGAATAGAGGAGTCAACTAATCTGATGTTTTCTTACTTAATATATTTGCAGCTATCAGCCATGTTCTGATGACCTGTAGTTGTTTCTTGAATGTAGTGATTTGATTCAGTGTCATTCAGATATTTCTGAATTTCATCGGAAACGTCATTACTAGTAAGCAATGTAATAGACTTCTGTGGAATAGTAATCCCTTGTAATTTAATCATTAACTGCTTTAATTCAACTTTTGTTTTTTGTAAATTGTTTTGAGAATTATCTTGTACACATTTACACAAAACAACTATCTTTAATTTTAACAGGTTCATTTTAAGACCTGACTTGAGATTTGATGGTGCATCCTCATTTTCATTTAGTGATGAAGACATATCCTCTTCAGAGCACTTCAGGTTTACTTCATCCTGTATTTCATTATATTCCTCATTGGTACCACTTGATGAACTGTTACTACCTGGAAAGGTATGGTCATGTTTTTTTAGAAGTACTTTGTTCGTCGCGTCATATGGCTAGTATCTTCATTTTCCATCCTTGAAACATTGTCTGTAATATTATTGTCATTTCATGATTGAACATTCTGTCCATCTTTGCAGTCATTACAAACCTGTTTAACATCAGTTCCTTTTACCTTAAATACTAGTTTGGAAGAACAATTATGCTGTCCACATTTGGTTTTGAATTCAAGGGGATCACCGTGAATCCTAAACAGGAGCAGTGGTACCAGCGGTTACAACATTCACACTGAACCATGAAGGATTTATCTACCGATTTATATGGTTTCTCACAGATGCAGTGCTCCATTTCCTTTGTGATCTTTTTTTCATTTCAGTGACAAACTACAATTGTTGTCATGTTTATTTCATTATAAAGTTTATCTTCAGGTAGTTAGTTTTCTCTTAGAAGAAATAGTTTTACCCTTCTAAACATTGTGGCTCTTACTATTGCATTATGTATTTTTTTTAATTTGAATTGGAAATTGAAGAATGGCCCCTACGTGTACTGTTCCTCACCGCGGTGTGGGGGTGACAACATTATCATGGGTTTTCCGTGAGAGTGGCTAATACAGTACAACCCTCATTTCTCCTTAACCGGGGTATGAGCACCTTGTTTGCCGTGGGGTGCAGCCCGTGA
>JAULBS010146916.1:0-12371 GCA_032355785.1 Symmetromphalus regularis | reverse complement strand
AACATCGGCTATTGGGGGTCACACTATGGTTAATTCAAACATTTATACATTTTTTCCAAACATATATACAAACAAATGAATTATATCAAAACGTATATACAATATATTAACAAAACTAAGACCATGAAAAAACTTTTTTTTTTTTTTTTTTATATCGGTCTCCTTTAAAAACTTAATAATAAGCTGTGGGTCGAATCGAAATAATTTCACCACACCCTTATTAACAAACACATTATTTTCTAACAGGCTGAATGTGAGGCAAATACGTATGACCAATACGAGAACGACAAAAACCAATTTCATCCTTCCTTGACCGTCTGTAGGAGGACTGCCAATCTACCGGCTTTTATATGTTTCTGGAGGATGCCATTTTCTCGAAGACAGTGGCTATCCATCAAAACTATGGTTCCTAACGCCTTATTTGCGACCACTACCTGGTGCCCAGTTACGTTACAACAGGTAGGCCTATTACATATCTTATGAGTATGACAAACTCAATATATAAAATAAACTGTTGATTTATCGTGCTGTATTATACACGTGCCCGAATAACATTAACAAACAGGGCGGAAACCGATAACATAAAACGTGGCTATTGATACAGATATCGTAATATGATGCTAATATAATGCTATTAATACGAACGTCGTAAGAAAAAATACTAAATTTTGGATAATTCAATGATTAAAACCACTGTTAATTTATGATATAAATATAGAAATAAATTTTAAAAAACAAATTCACAAAGAAGATAACAATTATATTAATGTATTATTTCAGCATTTGTAATTCGCGGAATTACAATGGTAAAATCATTTACAGGCTAACAGCAAATTATGTAGGTTTTTTTAAAATATAAATGTATCCTTCAGCCATATTTATATAATATATATATATTCACTTAGAAAAAATCAGTTTACAAAAGCAACCTTTTCTTAAATTTATTTAGTCTAACCAAAACCCACTTCTCCATAACAATACCGAAACATCCAGTTCAATATGTTAATGTGTTGCATTTGCAGAGCACACAAAAGAACGAGGAGTGTAGTGGAATTGGTCAGTTAAAAAGAAGATTCCATGGAGAAATCAGGCTAACACCTGCTAAAGTATGCAAAGTTATTCTGGCTTGCACTGACCTACCCAACATATTTAAATCCAGAAAAATCCTAATGCCACTAGATGAGGATGATGATAGCAATGACGACGATGGAGAGGAGGAAGAGGAAGCAGCCAATACACAAGGAAATGAACTTCAACATAGACTGCATTTCACAAACATTCACTTTTAAGGTAAATAATATAATCAATACATGTAGAAATAACACAAATTATTTCTTTAAACAAGCAAAATGTTTGTATGAAATGTCAGTAATAGTTTTTTTTTAAATCTATGAATGGACCTCCACCAACACAAACTATAACACAGTAATACTAAAACAAACATTGTTTTCGGGATTACAAATTGTTTATTCTTCAGTTTTAATTTTTTGTTTAATTTTTTGTTTAAAATATTCCTTTTGTAATTGTAAGACATCTATTTGTAACTGCTGCATTCTTCTCTTCATTACCCCATCCTCTGCATCTCTTTCACAGTTTATTTTTTTTATTTAACGATCCCCCAGCACAAAAGTAAACATCGGCTATTGGGGGTCACACTATGGCTAATTCATACATTTATACATTTCCTCCAAATATATATACAAACAAATCAATTATATGAAAACGTATACACAATATATTAACGAAATAAACTTAGACCATGGAAAAACAAATTTCCTGTAAAAACCGGTCTCCTTTAAAAACTAAACAACAAGCTGTGGGTGGAATCGGAATGATTCCACCACACCCTCATTAACAAGCGTCTCTTCCACGGGGAACTGGGAACTGATTCCGACGTGACTTCCACAGGGAATTGATTCCGACGTGTAGGTTGCAGGTGCTTGATACTTGGTGCAACTGTGAGGTTGCTGCAAGACACTGAAACAGAGACAGCGATTTTATAGTTATTGAACATTATTTCTTTTAATACAACTTGTTGTCTAGCTGTTTTCAAAATGTTACTGTTAATTCTCATTGTTGCCATTTCATTTTTACTTACAGTTTCTCTTAATGTTAGACTGAAAGACCACTATATTAATGTGGATTGTTGTGGTTAGAATAGTCATACTTTAAAACAAATATTTGGTACAATAAATAATTACACATTTTTTGTGTGTAATAGTATTGTTACTGGTAATGTATCTTGTGTCTAAATCAACAATGTGGATGAATGATGAATCCAAACCGTTTTCAATACCACTTATTGAAACATTGGAATGACCCAGGACATCGTACACTGCTTCTGTTATGTTATTCAGCTTTGTTGCAACCCTCTGACCGCCTCCTGCATAAAACAAATCCATGTGACTTGTATTAAAAACAAAAAAATATCGTTTTCACGTCCTTCCACTCGTAAAATGGTTTTTAAAAATCTATAAAAGGAGTGTCCGGACCCCTGGACCTCCCCCCGTTCCGCCATATACATAGTATGACATGGGAAAACATTTTTTTTTTACAAATCATCGACTTGTATATCAATTTATAAAAAGGATTATTTGGAAAAGTCGATTCAAACCCTTTTGGTACTAACTCTATTTACTATGAATTAGCTCCACCGTTGAAGGGACACCTTTGAAGCAGGACAACATGCTTATGTATGGATCATGTTTATTAACAATGAAAGAATGCATAATATTGAAAATGGGAAATAAAATAATGACATTTGTCCCATGTCTTATTAAACTTCGGGTGGAGTACATCAACTAAAGTGTATCAGTTTCCCATGCGTCCTCGTTAACCTCCACAGTGGCCTCATCATCATCACTGTCTGCATCTCTGTCAATATGGACATCGCTGGAGCATGCTGGATCATAAAATACCTTTACCTCTGCACTTTCTGTTTTCCCATGGCAGCCAAGAGTTTGGTAATGTCACGTTTCTTGGCAGCCGTTACACAGTGGATATCATCCATTTATGTAACAACACATCTTTTCCAAAGCTTGCCCCTCTTCAACAGTGCACTGTATGGAAACTTACAGGTTCTTGGATGCCGATTTTCGTACGCCTTGTTTCTAGTCCATTCTGACACTGATCTGTAAAGTTTATTTTATTTAACCAGCCGCCACATAGTTTACTCTTTCCGATATTGCGCATGGGGTCTTTTATATGCACTGTCCCATAGACAGAACAGCACATACCACAGAATTTGATGCAGTTATGGACCACTGGTTGGAACGAAAAACAGCCCAAACTGCAACTGGGTCCATTGAGAAGGATCGATCCGACGATCGATTGCTTCACGACACTGATCTGGGAGAAATAAAGTTCTGAGGCTACTGGATGTCAAACATTTGGACACGTAGTCTAGTGTGAGCCTGCATGTAACTGGGTTTTTACAGTCTTCAGCTTGAGGGTTCTATGCCCTACGACTGATGCTCACTCCTACTCAGCTCATTAAACATATATTTTACGTGTTTTTATTTATTTATTATTTATTTAACCTTACTATAAACTTGTTATCTTTCCTTTTCCGTCCATCTTGATGGCCTTTACTGGAGGATTCTGCCATTTTGGATGGTTTTCAACTGAGTTGTAGTGTTAATCCAGTCTTTCCGTTCTCCGACATTTCATCCGACACACAGAGAAGCAGACGAATTGATATTTCCGCTAGATTTAATTCCTAAAGTCATCATCTCGGGGAAAAGCCGTACCTTTATGAGAAATACGTTATTGGAAGTCTTGAGAGAAACGAAAATGGCGTTCCTACGCTTTTCTTCATTTTATTTTGCAATAATGCTGGATCGAATAAGTATTATGTAAAGGCAGTCTTTGATTGGCAGTCCTCCTTTAGACGGTCAAGAAAGGATGAAGTTGTATAGTCATATGTATCATATTTTGGTGGATTGTCCCCAATTATAACCGGTTGAAATAGTGTATTTGGCAATGAGAGTGTGACAGAACCATTTCGATTCCATCCACAAATCCCTATTTGTTTTAAGGAAAATTTATTTTTAATCTTTAATTTACTGAATGTTTTAACATTTTTTTATTTATTACATTGCATTTTTTTGTGTTTGAACCCCTCTCCCCCAATGGTTTATTTTTATATATGGACAGCCAGCACAGGAAACTGAATTGTGTGCCAAGGACAGTTTGCTTGAACCTTAATTAGTTATAAGTACAGTTTGCTTGAAACTTAATTAGTTATAAACACGTAAACAAGAACAGCTAACCAGCCAACCATTGTCCTGGATAGACAGCACAGGAAGCTGAATTGTGTGCTGAGGACAGCTTGCTTGAACTTTAATTAGATATAAGCACGTAAACAAGAACAGCCAACCATTGTCCTGGACAGATAGCACAGGAAGCTAAATTGTGTGCCAAGGATAGTGTGTTTGCACCTTAATTAGATACAAGCACGAAAATAAATACAATCAACCAGTTGTTCATCCATCCATTGATTGATTGATACTACTTGGATATTCAGATAGAAATAATCGTCCTGGAGAGGTATTCATATCGTATATTTGCCAATCCACTTCTTCAACTGAATACATAATGTTTAATCCATAAAACGTCATATTAATTCCAGTATTAACTAGCTGTGGGAACATGCCATGTGTTTTGAACCTTCAGCGTAAATTAATTTTGTCTCCATGACAGAACGTCATTATACTGTCTACTCTATCCATTGATACTGTTACCAACGTGCTTGCACTGTTTATTAATTCTTAATCTCGTGTGTTTGGATAATGTTAATCCGACCGATTCTGTTGATATAAAACTTTTTTTTGACATTATTATTATCGATTAAATTCAACTTGAACGCTTTCGGAATCACAGTGGTAAAAGTAATCTTGTTAAGTGTCATTCGTAAGTTGTTGAGTCGTAATGACATTCAGCAGCTAATGATGATGACTGTGATGATTAGCAGCCACAGTCGCCTCACTGTGAATTCTGTCAATGTATATTGGCAGTCCTCCTACAGAATGTCAAAGAATGATGAAATTGTTTTGTGTCGTTCTTCTATTGGTCATATACGTTTAACTCATTTTACATCTTAAAAAAGGAGTATCTGTCTCATTGTGAGCATTGTATATTGACGGTCCTCTAGCAGCAGGTCAAATCTTGATGAAATTGTTTTGTGTCGTTCTTCTGTTGGTCATATACGTTTAACTCATTTTACATCTTAAAAAAGGAGTATCCGTCTCATTGTAAGCATTGTATATTGACGGTCCTCCTCCTACAAAAGGTCAAATCTTGATGAAATTGTTTTGTGTCGTACTTGTATTGGTCATATACGTTTAACTCGCATTTTCTATCTAAAAAAAACCGCCTCATTGTGAGCACTGTCAGTGTATATTGACGGTCCTACAGAATGTCAAAGAATTATAAAATAGTTTTGTGTCGTTCTTGTATTGGTCATATACGTTTAACTCATTTTCTGTCTAAAAAAACTGCCTCATTGTGAGCACTGTCAGTGTATATTGACGGTCCTCCTACAGAATGTCAAAGAATTATGAAATTGTTTTGTGTCGTTGTTGTATTGGTCAAATGCGTTTTAACTTGTTTTTCATTTTTTTTAAAAGGATCATCCGCCTCATTGTGAGCACGGTCAAGGTATATTGACGATCCTCTTAAAGAATGTCAAAGCGTGAGGAAATTGTTTTGTGTCGTTATGTTTTAATTCGTTCTTCAAAAAAAAAAGACAGTCCGCCTCAATGTGTGCACTGTCCATGTATAATGACATTGAATCATATTTTGGTGGATTTTCCTCACCTTCACTTCAGCCTGTTGGAGATAGTGTATTTGTTACCACGGGTGTGGAGGAATCATTTCGATTACACCCAAAGTTTATAAAACAAATTGTAAGAAACTAATTTTTATAACAAATTAGTTTTTTTATCACTGATATTTTTTTTATTTTTTTTTTCGTGTTGTTAATTGTTTCAAGTCAGTATTTATAGGATGTTAAACGAGTTTCCATTTCGTTTCCATTTCGTTTCATGTTTAGGTCCCGAATGACGTTTAATGTTTGTTTAACGACACACACACACACACACACCCCCTTCCCCTCCAGCACAAAAATAAACATCGGCTATTGGGGAGGTCCCGAATGAAATAATTTCACGAGGGATATAAACATGATGCGAAATGGAAGCGAGTTTAATATCCTATTTATTATCCATTATCAAATATAAGTTAAATTTGAAAAAAGGAATATTAACAAAACTAAAACCAATGTTTTTCCTTTTTTGGAAACAAACTATGCTAAATAATATGACGTTGTATGACGTCAAAAGTGTTACGTACTACTAGGACGTAACACTTTGTTATGTACGGTATCAAGATATGTTGAGCCATATGGGTAATAAAATATTGTATATATCATAGGATGACCAGTTTCGATGGGTATAAGCAATACATTGAAAAATACAAGAATTTTAAAACTGATACTTTGGTTATATGTCCATCTATCTTTTAATTAGAATTTCTGTTCCAAATAATGTGTACTGAACTGAATTCTCCATGGTGATATTGAAAACTTGGGCATCAAGACAAATAGCGACCCTCTGAGGTCAATATTGAGAACTACGTAAACTGTTTCTGTGTATGACTTGAATGACGTGATCACTGGTACAAATTAAAACCAAATTAGTATGGAATACAATTGTAGAGTTGTAAAATGTGTCTTCACCAAAAATAAACAAGTAAATAATTTTAATAGGATTTTTTTTAATGATTAAATGATGTGTGTTAAAAAAAATCTTGCTTGATGACTTGTTTGGGAACAAACAATAAAGTTATTTAGTTACAAATATATTCTAAATAAATCAATAAAACATTTGTTGCTAATAATTTTATAAACTGTAGAAACAAAAAGTCTGATTTAAAATTATTAATTCATGTCAAAAGTACATTACTTTGCATTTGAATCACATTCATGAAAAAATGACTCTTTAAAAAAACGTATAAGAGATGTATATTTTGTGGCCATGGTCTGTAACAGAACTTGCGAAAATATAGCACATTATAATCACATGATTTGAGCTGCCAGACGACAGTACAACGTCTGACAAGTAAATTTTTAAAATTTTATTAGTTATTTTAAAATTATGGATTAAATTAAACAAACGTTTAAAAAGGTGTTAAGAAATATACTACATTCAGATGTGTACCAATTTGAAATGTAGACTATTGACTTGTTTTGTGTTTATTTTGTCAAATCTTTTGTGTATGTGACAGCAGTTTGTTTACATTTTCTATGCTAAAACAGGCGACACCATAGATCTTCCACAAAGCATACATTTACACCCGATCTATGCACCCACCGAAACAGGGCACCCGACAATATTAATGAGAATACAGTTGTTTAGGCAGTTCCAGATCTTGGGTAGTTCCGAATCAAAATTAGCTTGTATAAATGTAGAATAAATAACTGATAACAAATGTTATTATATTTTTTATTACAGTTTGTTTTATTAATGAGAAAAAATAATAATCCAAATTTCATAGAAATGTATAAACGAGAACTTCAAAAACTGTCGTCTGAACGAAGTTACACAATCGGGAATCGGCATTTTCCGTAAAGTGTAAAATAGGTAACAGTTCATAATAAACATTGTCTACAAATAAACTACATTTTGCACTTAATTAATTAGCGGAGTATGATTTTTTTTGTTAATATAATTATATTATGTTAAACAACTGGAAATCGTACCATTTTGTTTTGGTCAGTTCTGAATCAAAACATTTTAAACCATGTGTTCAATGCTTTTTGGTAAATTCCTCCATTTTTCAATGGCCGTCACGCTAATTTACGAACATTGATTGCAGCTTTTGGATTTGTTTAATCCTGCAGGTAAAAATTAATTATATTTTATTGCAAACCTTTTCAAAAATGTTCACTTGAAAAAAATATTGTTTATTACTTGTAAGCATCGATAGGTGGCGTGATCCAGAACTACCCAAATTATCCGCAATTACCCCCAGAAAAACATATTTTAAAATATCGACCAGGACTTCATATTACATATTTTATTCGTTTTAATTGTTATAGTAGCAAAGTAAGTACTTGTTTGTTGTATTAAAATAAGAATAAAATGATAATTTGATATACTATCACATGTGAACTAGTTCAAAAACACTTGATCCAGAACTGCCTAAACAACTGTATTAAAACTGATACTGATGTTGAAAGTAGATTCTTACAAAAGTTCAGATCCTGAAAATGGATTAAAACAAGATTAATTTTGAAGACTGAAATAAGGGAATGGTTAATCAGGTTGCCAGGCGGTTACCACATTTGGTAGTCATAAAATCATTCTCAACAAAATTCTTCAACCAAATGTAAATTGTCATCCAGGGATAGAATTTAACACTTGCGCCTCACTCAAGGCGAGTTCAAATCATAAGTGATGAGTAAAAATTGTAAATTTTGTTTCCGTAATTGAAAAGAATAGAAATGTGAAAAAATTTCTGTATAACTTTTGACATTTGATTTTGAACTAAATTGAGGTATATGTTGGGACATGAAAATAAGACCCTTAAAAAGATACTGCATATACTTTAAAAATGATAATGTAATGTCATAATTACTTACAAAAAAATGTAATGTTGCAATTATGTTATGTTTCAGACTCTTGACAAAAGACTGGATGATATTCAAGTGGCTCCAGAAAAACTTGATGGGTGAATATGCTAGCAATTTAAAATAATTCTAGATTCAGCAAGATTAATAACAGCCCAGCATACCTTTGGAAAACCTGAACAAAACACACTTTTTCTGTATGATTAAAAAAATGCCAGAAATATCTGCTGGGACTATAATTATATATAAGCAGGGTTTCTAGAATACGGTAGCCCGACACTCGTGGCTAGTAGTTTTTGAGGTCGGGCTACCAAATAATTACTTTCCACTAGCCCAACTAAATCTCTGCAAAGAAACAATAAAAAAAAAAATTGCTGTTAATAAATATTTCTCTCTGCATTCGTAATTCATTCGCAATACAACATACTACGTTCAGTATTGGAAAGCGCTCAATATGCTTTTTACAATAAATAAAGTTCGACAGTTATTAGCCAGCAACACGTCAAATAACTCGAAAGACGTAATATCCCGAAGAGTGCCGAATGGCTTCCGGTCAAAATAAATCAAGCTTTTCTGTTCTTTTATTGTTAAAAATACAATAATTATAAGTAATTAATGTATCCATTGTTACTGTTACCTTCTGCATTGAAGGTAATAATTATTTTTCTTTAGGTTGTCAGTTTTTAATCTTACTCCGACTGAGTCTGTCATCTGCGAAGTCTGATCGCATGTGGCATTATTTTGTAAATAAACATATAGGTCACTATCTGATCGCATGTGGCACTTTTTTGTAAATAAACTTAGGTCACTATCTGATAAATCTATTGTGTTCTTTTGTTTTTGAAAACGGTGACACAAATCTTACAATGAATCAGGGTGCAGATGTGCATTTTTTGTAATGGATTTTTTGTTTTAATACTGTAAAATGTAGCGAGTTGATCCGATCGTCAAGTTTGAGTTCTATTTTTAGGAGGAAGGGCTAGTGAATTTTTAAGTTGGACTAGTGGATTTTGAAAATCACTGGTCCGACGGCTAGTGGATTAAAAACAAATTCTAGAAGCCCTGATTTATGTGGTGACATACACTTACTCATAGATCTACATGTATGTGTTCTTTTGTCTTGGAGGAGCGAGGTGTAGCTCAAACGGTAGCATGTCTGCCTGTGAAGTGGTCGGTCATAAGATCAATCCTTCTCAGTAGACGCATTTGCAGTTTGGGACATTTTCCATTCCAACCAGTGGTCCACAACTGGTTCATCAAAGGCTGTGGTATGTGCTGTCCTATCAGTGGGATGGTGCATATGAAAAACACTTTGCTGCTTATTGGAAAGAGTAACCTATGTGGAAGCAGCAGTTTTGCTCTAAATAAATGTCAGAATGACCATATGATTGAAGTCCAATAGCCGATAATAAGATAAAAATCAATGTGGTCTGGAGGCGTCGTTAAATAAAACAAACTTTTCTTCCTTTTTTTTCTTTTGTCTTGGTTTGATTTAAAGCTCAACCAAGAAGTAACCCCTTTCATATATTATTATATTGAATATCAGTGGCATAGGAAGGTGCCTAAAAGTCGGGGTAGGGGCTCACAGGACATATGCATATGTACTTATGGTAATGAATCAATATATACGAAATGTCTATAAAAAATGGGAGGGGAGCATATACACCCTTGTCCTCCCTTCATACACTAGTGAATATAGTTTATAAATTAATTCATTAAAAAATTGGTTTAATAATATCAGCAAATTATGTCTTAAAAGGAAAAGGTGTAAAAATGTAACTTCTTTAAATAGATTTGGGTCATTTCTTATCTTGATGTTTTTTTTATTGGTCTGAAGGTGACAAGTCTTTTACATTTAACCAGTGTGGATCAGGAAATGCATCATATACACTAAGGGCCGATTTCTCGTCGACAGTTCAACCTCAATTCTTAGTTTACACTGTGTCAACACATGTTAAAATAATGGGTTGAACTGTAGGTAATGGCTGAACCGTCAACGAGAAACTGGACCTAAGTGTTTGACAAATGGTTGATGAAATAATTAAAATAATATCGCTCAGTCTCATTTGTACTGTGTGCCAGGACAGGTAGAAGTATGAAATCAATTACCAATACTTATTACACAATTAATTTCCACACAATTGATAAAAATAATACCTCTTACGTCTTAGTCTCATTTGTACTGTGTGCCAGGACAGGTAGAGGTATGAAATCAATTACCAATACTTACTACACAATTACTTACCACACAGTTGATAAAAATAATACCTCTTACGTCTTTGTCTCATTTGTACTGTGTGCCAGGACAGGTAGAAGTATGAAATCAATTACCAATACTTACTACACAATTCATTACCACACAGTTGATAAAAATAATACCTCTTACGTCTTAGTCTCATTTGTACTGTGTGCCAGGACAGGTAGAAGTATGAAATCAATTACCAATACTTACTACACAATTAATTACCACACAATTGATAAAAGGAGAAGCAGACAATCAGATGTGATCAGAGGAAGCCAAAACAGACAACAGAAGTGAGTGTAACAAACACCACTTGTGTTATCATACTAACTTTCCAGTAATATATGTAACATTTTCAAGTGGATTAAAATAAAACTATACTATAATAAAACATGCTGCATTCTCTCTTGTTGAATAATGATACTATAACATTTTTTTAGTCTACTTTTGTTGGCAGTTCTTACACAGCATACACAGCTGGAAGGAGGGTGGTCAAGAACAGTGTCTGACTTGCACAGCTGGGAGGAGGGTGGTCAAGAACAGTGTCTGACTTACACAATTTACACAGCTGGGAGGAGGGTGGTCAAGAACAGTGCCTGACTTACACAGCTGGGAGGAGGGTGGTCAAGAACAATGCCTGACATGCACAGCATACACAGCTGGGAGGAGGGTGGTCAAGAACAGTGTCTGACTTGCACAGCTGGGAGGAGGGTGGTCAAGAACAGTGTTTGACATAAACAGCTGGAAGGAGGTATGGTCAAGAACAGTGTCTTGACTTGCACAGCATACAGAGCTGGGAGAAGGGAGGTCAAGAACAATGTCTGGCATACACAGCTGGGAGGAGGGTGGTCAAGAACAATGTCTGGCATACACAGCTGGGAGGAGGGAGGTCAAGAACAATGTCTGGCATACACAGCATACACAGCTGGGAGAAGGGTGGTCAAGAACAATGTCTGCCATACACAGCATACAGAGCTGGGAGGAGGTGGTCAAGAACAATGTCTGGCATACACAGCATACAAAGCTGGGAGGAGGGTGGTCAAGAACAGTGACTGGCATACACAGCTGGGAGGAGGGTGGTCAAGAACAATGTCTGGCATACACAGCTGAGAGGTGGGAGGTCAAGAACAATGTCTGGCATACACAGCATACACAGCTGGGAGAAGGGTGGTCAAGAACAATGTCTGGCATACACAGCATACAGAGCTGGGAGGAGGTGGTCAAGAACAATGTCTGGCATACACAGCATACACAGATGGGAGGAGGGAGGTCAAGAACAATGTCTGGCATAAACAGCTGGGAGAAGGGTGGTCAAGAGCAATGTGTGGCATACACAGCATACAAAGCCGGGAGGAGGGTGGTCAAGAACAGTGTCTGGCATACACAGCTGGGAGAAGGGTGGTCAAGAGCAATGTGTGGCATACACAGCATACAAAGCTGGGAGGAGGGTGGTCAACAACAATGTCTGGCATACAGAGCTGGGAGGAGGGTGGTCAAGAA
>JAULBS010146915.1:0-26979 GCA_032355785.1 Symmetromphalus regularis | reverse complement strand
TTGGCTACTCTTTCCGATAAGCAGCAAGGGGTCTTTTATATGCACCGTCCCATAGACAGGACAGCACATACCACGACTTTTGATTAATCAGTTGTGGACCATTGGTTGGAACGGAAAATAGCCCAAACTGCAAATGGGTCCGCTGAGAAGGATCGATCCGATGACTGACTGGTTCACAGGCAGACATGCTACCATTAGAGCTACATCCCACTCCTATTAACAAATGTGATCAAGGATAGCAGACCCAATTACGTTCATTCTGCGGCTGAAACTATACAAGTTATACTTCAGTAAAAAAACAAAACAATAGCCGATGTTTACTTTTGTGCTGGGGAGTCGTTAAATAAATAAATAAATGTTTATACCTCATACCATTTCCCACCCTTCTTATTATATGATTTCTAGCATCAGGAGGTACTACACCCCCATTTCTACGTGATGTGGAACACTGTATTTGTGACTCATTGTCTTGAGAGGAAATATGCCACCACAACATAAGCTACTCTCTTTGAATAGCAGAAAAAGATATTTTATGTGCACGACCACAGACAGGATAGCATATACCACAGCCGATTACACCAATAGTGGACCACATGCAGGAATATAAAAGTCCTGTAGGTCTACTGAAGAGGACAAATCAAACGCATTGCAACTCGGGCAAACGCTCTACCTCAGTTATGCCCCGCTGCCTTCCTTGATAAAGAGAACATTTGTGACAAAATCTAAATCTTACGTCGGCAAGCTGTGCTTTGTTCAGACCAGGCCGTGTGGATATTTTAAAATGTCGCTTATATCGGCGAAGTGCATTCACAGGCATCTGGAAGAAGTCGATCTAAAAGAATAACATCGCATTTATTTCTGTTATACATGTAGTTATTTCTGTGTTGAACAAATGTTAAAATCTAGTATTGTGGATTTAAATCCATTGAATAGATCTGTATCACTTGATAGTGAAATTCTGTAACAGTGACTATTCCGGTTCTCATCTGACAACAGATATATCAAAAGCTACAAGGCAACCACCTTAGTTAGAATACTGTCACATTCAGGGAAATTTATGTCACATACTTGAACAATTTAGTGATGTTCGGAATTAGTAAAAACACTGCAAAATATCTATATTCCTTCCAAAATGGTAGTTTAGCAGTATATGTACCTGTTTTGTTCTGGATTTAAATTTCACAATGTACAATTATAATTATTGTTTATTTGATACAAACAGACTGATCACAAATTTCATCCCATTCTTAACTGTACTGTACACAAGCCTACTACATATCTGTATACTGATATTATTTGATATTTCAATTTTATAGAAAATATCTTACTTCTGGTATGTCATCATCTTGGTCAAACATTCTGTCGTCTTCACTGTCCTTGCGTTTGCGTTTACTACGGACACTTTGTATCATGTTCTTGTGGAAGTCACAGATGTAGATGTGAGATACCTATAATAGAAATTTTCTATCTAATAATAACTACCAATATAGCAGAAACAAACTGTAAGTTTATACATTGTTCCATTTAGTTAACCTCATAACATTACGATGTTACACATTTATTAAATGATTTGATATTATTTATATGGTATCATTTTGAATTGAAAATTGCTGCCGTGAGCAGCACATTCTGATAAAGTACATCTCAAATGTCATGATTATCCCAGATGGCAGTCAACAGGTGATCACTAGTGTTTTCTTGACTGTTCCACTGGCAGTAGTCTGCACAGGTGCTATTAATAGCCAAAAGTTGGGCCACGAGTGACTACATCATTTTCCACTGATTTCAGCCAGTAAAACATAAACTAATATTGACTGAATAGTGAATTCAGACCATGGCTGCCAATGAACTAATGTACCAGTATACTAAAGCTAGGGATTTGTTGTATAATGTGTGGGATAATACATTTTCAGTTATTTGTTAAGGTCACCAGTTAGACGGTTAAACATTGACATTAAAGTGTAAAATAAAAACATACTAACATTATCATCACGAACGAGTTTGAGTTTTCGCTGGATTACAGTTTTCTGAATCCTCTTACTGTAGCTAGCGTTGCCCGCCTGGCGGGAACATCGATCACCGCTGTCAATCAAACAGCACACCTGGTCATGCCCACTTCGGCTGTCTTCCTCTGTACTAAAGCCATTTGTACTGCAACAGTAACAAACAATATACTGGTAATGTTGAGCAAAACACAATTCAAACACACAGATGACAGCCACTTACAAACCATACTAAATCATGGGCACACTAACTCATACATCACAGTGATCATAATGCTAATTAGGAAAAATATATATACATTTGGTATACTATAACTATATGGTATTTCTTTGAAACCAAACAACAGCAATTTTTGTAAACTGACAATAAGAACTGCCAAAGTAAAGTTTGTTTTATTTAACGACGCCTCTAGAGCACATTGATTTTTATTTGATCATCGGCTATTGGACGTTAATCATATGGTCATTCTGACATATGTCTTTAGAGAAAACCTGCTGCCCCACACAAATAAGCAGCAAGGGATATTTTATATGCACCGTCCCATAGACAGGACAGCACATACCACAGCCTTTGATAAACCAGTTGTGGACCACTGGTTGGAAAGAAAAATAGGCAAAACTGCAAATGGGTCCACTGAAAAGGATGATGGACTGGTTCACCGTTTGAGCTAGATCCTGCTCCCATGTGAACTGCCAATACTAGTTACTAAAAGCATGAACTGGTTAGTATTGTAATTTGTACATACTGGCACTCTTTAAGTACAAACTGGTGAAAGTACAAGTATGCACCAGTGTAGACTCCTTGTATGAAATGTTTGTTGTACAGCTACAAACTGGGAGACAGTGAGCACAATATTATGGAAATGTTATTTGTGTAAATAGCCTAAAACAGGAATTGGTTGAAAGAGCTTCGTTATGATGGAATGAAGTTGCTCGCAGTACATCTACATACTGGTTTGATGAAAGCTATTCCATGCTACAGACAGATAATATGTTCATTTTTAAGGCATAATGCCACGGAATTTTAGGGGCTTTGTGCTCTAAATATTGATTACAAATGAAACGTACATGCATTTGTGATACTATATCTCGCTTTCATATTACGCTAGATGTTTTAACTGAACAATGGTATAGGTAATTCCATGCCGAGTCGATCGATTTTTTTCACATTTTATCATTATAATTCTTCAAATTTCAAGAAATGTTATGCAGAGCTCTACAGAAATATTCAGACGTTTCATCTCGTAATATATATGTCAAGCTTCCTTCTGCAAAATTCATTATTTTTAAAATATTGATAATAAGCAAGATGAGGTGGTTATGTAAGTAGTTGAATGAAGTATTTCTATGGACAAATCAAACGTTTATATTTAAAATTGATTCTTTGTTTAGAAATTAATTAGGTCACGGGTCCGTGGGACTATGCATTTAATGACCCCTAGTACAAAAACAATGGTTAGCACTGGGGTTTTAAAAAATAACACAATTTCAAGCAGAATATGCATATCAATGTCTAAATGATGAAAAGGCTGAATAAAAAGATATCAATGAGGGGGTGCAATTGGTAATTTTGCCGTTAAGAGCAGCTAATTTAAACAGTGGTGTGGTCATGTTAAATAATCATTAATGGGGATCAAAAACCCATTTTCTCCTCGCCTTTTTATGCATCAGTGCTTTGAGATGGAATCGCAGCACTGTGTCCAGTAACCAATCAGAGGTGCCATCTTTAAACCACATCAAATGTTGTCAAATTGTAATTTTGTACAACACATTTCATACACCCACACAAATGAGCCCTCCCCCCCCTTGAAAATCCATCCTACGTTACTGTAATTAATATAAAGTCAACTGTTTTATGTTTAAAATCATTTATAAATTTATGCTTTTATGAAGATCAACAAAATAATTACAATATGCAAGAAAGTCTTTGAGTTTCAGAACAATCCCATATGACTGATTCTCATTATTTTTAAACTTCTGATTATAGGGCCGGATTTATAAGGGTACTTCCTTTCTTTAAAAATGTATAATTATAAAATTTGTTCTATTCATTTATTTTAGTTCATTTTTTTTATTTTCATGTTATTTAATTTCTATATTGAGAGGTCCCAGAGACCTGAAGTGCCCTGGGGCCCCAAATGTCTAACTTTGCCCTAGCTCGTCGGTCAAAATATCTTTAGAGACTGAGTCACTGAAGTTCAAGTTCTGTGTCTGCATTATCTATTTTATCAGACTTGCTTACCCTAACCTTGGTTTGGAGTTGAATAATTGTTGGAAAGTCTACAATTTGCTGGCTACACCAATGACTTTTTAAAACATAATAAATAAAAGCTTTTAATTTGCAGACGTCTTCACAAAATCAGAACTTTAATGAATTTGGGAATTACACAAAAGAAAAAGAAAAATATGATTGTTTACAGTAACTGAGAACCTCAGAACGTTAGTCAGATTCTTATATTCGGAAAACGTCAGTCAGTGTTGACAGTTGTTACAAAATTAGCAATTTCTTTCTAGAATAATCATCACTGTTCGACAATTACCTCATTATATTGAATTTGCATAAGACACCTTATACTCTAAAATATAGAGTCTTTCATTTTTCAATATGAATCATAAACAAACCAAAACCTACGTGTTGAAATCCATGTTGATCCCACAAAAGCGAAACAAATGGCGGAGTGTTTTGGAGCGTGGCTAGGTCAGAGGTTAAATGACGTGCGACTCCATATATGGATGTGTGCCCCGCCCAGTAAGCCTGTAAACATCCCGCCAAAGCTCTGGACAATATTTTTTCACAAATAATTACAATATGTGTGTATACTTTTTATATTATAGTAATACATTTTTAGATAAAAAACTTTTATCAAATTTGTTTAACCATTATTGTATGGTCATCAAATGTCGGCTTCAAAATGAATAGTATATTCTAAACAACATATTCATACTTACGTTAAGAAACATCAAAAACAGATTTTGTATTATAGAGTGCAAAAACTAAAGTTTTTTTAATTTATTTAACGTCACCTATAGAGCACATTGATTTTTATCTTATAATCGGCTATTAGACGTCAATCATATAGACATATGTATTTAGAAGAAAACCGCTGCCGCCACATCGCCTACTCTTTCCGATAAGCAGCAATGAGTCTTTTATATGCACCGTCCTACAAACAGGACAGCACATCTCACCGGTCTTTGGTGAACCAGTTGTGGACCACTGGTTGGAACAGAAAATTGCCCAATCCGCAAATGGTTCAACTAAACGGTTCACAGGCGGACACGTTACCGTTTGAGCTACATCCCGCTCTCTTTAGAAACACCATGAATCGTATCAGATTTAGCATATGTCCATTCATTTATTCATTTAACTTCTTTCATATTTTTCTTATACAATTTAAAATAATAAAAACATGCAGTTAAAAGCATAGTCCCATGGAATATAAGAGGCTTTGTGGTCTAAATATTGATTACGAATGAAACTTATATGCATTTGTTATACTATCACACGTTTTCATATCACACAAGACATTTTAACTGAACCATGGTATAGGGAAATGCATGTCGAGACTATCGATCATTTTCACATTTAAAAATGTCAAATTTCAAGATCGGAACTCTTGGTGAGGCGAAATAAATTGGTACGAAATGTTTTTACAGCTACAAAAATATTCAGGTTTTAAAATAACGCTTAACGCAATATATATGTAACACCTTCAACGGAAAAAAAAGAGTAATTTTTTCTGATTTATTTGTCCGTGATCATAATTCATTTATTTTTAAAATAGTGATAATAAGCGAGATGTGGTGGTTATGTAAGTAGTTGAATGAAGTATTTCTATGGACAAATCAAATGTTTATATTTGAAATTAATTCTTTGTTTGGAAATTAATTAGGTCAAGGGTCCGTGGGAATATGCGTTTAAAACAGGGTTTTGACTTAAGTTTCATGTCTTCCCATTGTAATTAATTTTTTATTTACTTTACAGTATTAAATTTGTAAAACTTTTTTTGACTGTAAGTGAAAAAAATAAAAATAATGTGGGTTTTTTTTTTGGTTTTTTGTCCCCAGATATTTTAGGCAGTATCAGGGTTGGGGAGCCCTGAGCTCACTGTCTTACAATATAAACACAGATACATACATATACATCTATATACACACATAATATTATACTATTAACCAAAATATATTTCTAAAAATATAAAAATATAGACTTCAATATGGAATATTTAATATAATAAGGATACACAAATATTTTTTGTCATTTTATTATGATTATTTTTGGTGAAATGATGAAGTAGATAGCTATTATTTATTTTTATTTATTTATTTATAATTATGCTGATATCTTTTCCAACATATCACTTGAAAGAGTACAGTAAAATATCATTGTTCACGTGTGTACTTTCTTGCCTACACTAGTATTCATGTTGAAATAATCTATTTCAGTCAGTTTCTGAACATTACATTTGAAATCGATAATGAAATTATATTTTCTTTTTTTTTCCTTTTAACAAAAATTAGATATCAAAGTTGATTACTAATAAAACACGATTAAGAATGTGTGGTGACACATGTAAATAAATATGTTGATTAAGGTATGAATATTTATAACTATGTTCAGAACGAGGCTAACTGATAACATCTGACAATTTTTCTTTATAGTGCATAGCGATAGTGTAGTCAGTGAAGGTCGGGGTGAGGGCGAAGGATCGGGTGCCAACTCGAGATTTTGTAATATAATAATAATAATAAAGTTAATCTATAATACTAATATATCAATAATAATAAAATTTAAAAAAATGAAGGCCTTCGCCTACTGTACATTTGTTTAAAAAAAATATTATGATTGTAACTTTTTATAACAACTGCACTTGTGTATTTGAACCTCTATGTAAAAGGTGGTTTTCACATCTGATTTGATTCCAGAAGAGAACTTTTTGACCAAAAATACGCAACATTGTATGTCTATTTAAAATATAATTTAAGAAAAAGAAAGATGTTTTTTTTATTCTTTCTTGCAGAGCCCTCTCAGTCTCAAACTTACCGCCGTCGGTAATTAATTTACACGCAACGTTATTAATAAACTAAGCAAAGATATCTGCTTTTTTTTATATCCCACATTTTGGCATCGGTACTAATCATTTTCAAAAATGATATTCCACCGGGTTGCCCATACTTTATCAAAGAGTTATTATTATTATAATTATTATAATTATTATTTTAATTATTATAATTATTATTTTAATTATTATAATTATTATAATTATTATTTTAATTATTATAATTATTATTTTAATTATTATAATTATTATTTTAATTATTATAATTATTATTATGTTATATAAGCCTTTGATAAAACAGTTGGTACAAGTGTTACACCAAACTACCCAATGAGCTCTGCTTAGCATTCACTCTGGGTGGGAGCAGATACTGAGATTAAAAATCCGAACCAACTGAGATTCGATCCTTGTACCTATTAGCCACAAGTCCGATCGCTTAACCACTGCACTGCTACTAACCAGGCGCGGATGCGGATTTTTGAAAGGGGGCGGGGGTCCAAATGTGATGGGTTAATAGGACTGTGGAACATTTTGTAATTTTCACGTCCTTCCACTCGGAAAATGTAAAAAAAATAAAAAATAAAAAGTACGACAAAAGGGGGGGTGCGGGATAGGTACGGACCCCATGGACCCCCCTCAGTATCCCCTACTGCTATCGGGGAAAAGGTAGAAACACAAATATATAATAGCTATAATTTTGCTGACATATAAGAGCTGCTTAGCTAACGCGCTGGCAACTGCAGTGGTAACAAAAGTCGTTGCGTAAGTTAGAAGTGACACTAATTAATCTTGATTGACTGCATCTAATTACAGTCAAAGCTGTCCATTAACTAATTTGGCTTACAACCAGAATGTACATAAGTATATATATTAATTCAAAGTATCAACATTAAATGTTTTTTGTTCAAAATCATGGATTATGACATATACAAAGTACATATTTTCTAATTATTCTACTGTATAGTACTTATATGCAGTTACAAAATTGTATTGTGTAGCATATAAAGAATAAAAGTATGTTAAACTTGATAAATACGGTATCATTTAAAACCGGGTAAATTACTATTTCATTAATTTTAAAATAAAGACTCCACATAGTTTAGAAATTGCTCTGCTTATAAATTATAAGTTGAATATTTTTAATTAGTAAGACGTAAAAACGTACATTGAAATGAGAACCTTAGTCTCGACATATTTTCTCGTCATTGTTTCTTCATAAATTCGTCATCTGGCAGTGTACAGACACTGATGCAGGATTTCAGAAAGTGGGTATGGGGGTGGGGGGTCGGGCCAAATATGATGGAAGAAAAATGGTTAATTTTCAAGTCTTTCCACTCGAAAAATATATATAAAAAAACGAGAAAAAAAGTGGGCTACGAACCCTCTGGATCCGCTATTGCTGCATGGATGCGGAGGCTGCTGAAGTTGTCATATCTAGAATCTTAAGTGCGGAATGAGACAGCAATGTTGTGATGACTTTCCCCTGTAGTTATGTAATGATTGCATTACTGCTACCACGTCGTCCATGTTTCCAACCAGCGTGAAGGGTTGATTATGTTGACATCGGGGAAAAATATCAGTTTGGGGTAGGAAGAAAAATATCAGTTTGGGGTAAGAAGAAAAATATCAGTTTGGGGTAGGAAGAAAAATATCAGTTTGGGATAAGAAGAAAAATATCAGTTTGGAATAGGAAGAAAAATATCAGGAAAAAACATCACTAGAACATTTTATATCTCCTTTATTTGTCAATTGATAGTAATATATGTTATTGAATATAACACTTATACAAAATGATTTATACAGAAATGTGGCTTGTACGAGCTATGCCATATTATACCATACAAATAGCATTAGTCTGTAACAGTCTGCAATTAAAATAATCAAACATTAAACCTGTCAGGCGCGGACACTGGCTTTAAGGAAAGGAGGGTCATTAGGCGAATTTCTTTGGTTTACCATTTTTAAGGCAATAAATTATATGGGGAACGACGGTGATCTTAAATATGTAAGTATAGTAATAAAGATGTTTTAACATCAGTTTCTGCTCATTTCCTCTTCTTTTTTGTTTATACATGTGATGGGTGGATAGGATTGGTGGAAAATGGTTAATTTTCACGTCTTTCACTCGGAAAAGAAATAATAGAAAAAGAATGGGGTGTCCGGTCCCCTGGACCCACCTGTGGATCCGCTACTGAGTTTAAACCCCCATAACCCCCTGTGTGTTCACTACTGCATATTATGGGTTTATTAAATTAACAACTTAAATTTTAAAATGTTACTGAACAGAATATAAAGGCATAACAACAATTATATGGGTAGTGTTGAGTGGATAGAGTTATTCATAAATTATGTATATGGGGGTCGTTGGGATAAAAATATGTTTAATTGTTAATACATAAAAACGCAATAAAACCCACCATTCAAATGAAATCCGTTAAAAGTGTAGTTGACAACTAACAAGACAAAACATCGAATTAATGTTAATGTATAGCAGATATAAAAACACAATTATATACAGGTGCGTTGGAACGCAATTCATATGGGGGGGGGGCTGCTCATATTGTGGGGGAGGGCTGTTCCCGTTTCTGAACATCAGAATTTGCCAGTGAATAATTCAACAATGAATAAATAACACATTATTTTGATAATTATTCGGGGGGGGGGGGGGGTTCATGTGGGGCTACAGTCCCACCCTCCACCCGCGGATCCAACGCCGCTGTTATAAATATATTTTCGCTGTTAATTAAAATAAGTTTTGTTAACCTGCACACTAAAACATGAGAATGTATCAGATATGTCGTTCATTCTTTGTGCTCAAAAGACCATGACTGAGACAATGGTTGTAATTCACTGGTGCGTGACCAGTGTTTGGCTGTTCGCTGGTGATAGACGAGAATCCAGCTTGGGTTGTTGGCATGTAAGTGGTTACATGTGACGCCTTCATTGCGCCTTGTCTGATAGACAATAGAGTGCATTCATGCCCAGCCGTTGTAATCCGGATGGAAGCAAGAGGTGCTGATGTCTGCTTTAGATTCACACAATTTACAATTGCTGGTTACGTAACCCAAACTAGCTAACTGGTTACCCGACTTTTTTCGTAATCCATTCATAAAACAAAAACCTAAGCCTCTTTCCCCACTCCCCCAAAGTAACCTTTTTTTTAAACACCACTGCAAAATTATCAGTTTGAAAGTCCTATACATCGATCTATGACATGTGAACATGCTAAACACTATAATAATTATATGTTTACATTTATACATACAAAAATAATTTATTTAAATACAGGCGACTATATACGTAGCGGCTGATTCCAGCTTGTCCGTATACAAAATAATAAAGAATCGATTAGAAAACAATAAAGCTAATTTATATCCTTATTTACATAAATTACATACTTAAAGCTAATTATGTTAATTACAATATACTAAGATTTATTCAAAACGTATTATGACTTTTTAAACTACTAAAATATGTTTAACTTATTATTTCATTATAAATAGAAAGGTTCAATTACACAAGGTTCAATTACACGAGGGATAAATTTCAAATTAAGTCCAGAGAAATACAATTTGGCTTTATTATTATTATTGTTGTTGTTGTTATATATATATAAAAATGACAGGTTTTATAGAGAATTTTTCATTTCTGATTTGTTATTCCAAATGTTAATACTTAAATACTTAAGCGCATCAGGTGTATATCTAAACATAAATATGAGACTGTCATTAATACCATTTCGGAGTATGATGAATATTTATTAAAACACGTGACTGTTGTAGATTCTAAGAAATGTAATTTACCCAACTTCATTCGACATTGTCGATCAAAGAACAAGATCTAAACAACATACGATATTTCCAGTTAACATTCCATTACTAAAACAAGGGCGTACTCAGCCATTTTTTATGTGGATTCCAAATTTACAGTCGAACATCAACGGTGCGATTGTTGTAGGGAGGTCTGAGGGCATACCCCACCCAAATATTTTTGAAACCTAGATGTAATATGGTGCACTCTGGCGACTTTGAAAACTAATATAAATTATTTTACACCTATAAAATAAACGTGGAAATCGCAAGTTTTAAAGTGGAAATTTGTAAAATGTCTGCACAATAGATAGCATCAGTGCATCATCTGAGTTGCATCTCACTTTAAAGTATCTTTAGCTGGGTCCGGGTAGTAAAAGGAGTACATCTGCATGTTTTCCGGGTTTTTTTTGAAGATTTTTATTTTAAATGATGTGGACGCCACAGCATACTTGCGTATAGGCAGGGGTTCCCTCTCATTTTGCCTACAGTATGAAAAGGTGACATCATCAGTTAAAAGTGGAATACTCCACGTATAGTCCCCGAATTAATAATAATAAAAAATAATAACATGGCGAAATAATATGACAAAATATTTTATTATAAAACTATTTACTTTACAGAACAGAAACAATTAAAATGAATTCACAACTAATATGGAAACATGTTATACAAAATGTTCACAATTCGTTGTCATCTGTAAAAGAGCATTTTTAGCAAATATGACAAATGTTTTATTATAAAACTATTTATTTTACAGAACAGAAACAATTAAAATGAACTCACAGTTATTATGGAAATACGTTATACAAAATGTTTACAGTTCATAGTCATCTTTACAAGCGCATTTTTAGCAAATATGACAAATATTTTATTATAAAAACAATTTATATAGAAGACTGTTACAGAAACAATTAAAATGAACTCACGTCTATTATGGAAAAAAATGTTATTCAAAATGTTCACAGTACAAAGTCATATTTACAATTGCACTTTTAGCAAATTGCTGACAGCGTCTAAAAACTGTAAAGCAGTTTTGTGGCCTTGTTGAGATTCATCCTTCAACCTCATAATAATAAAATATTTGTCATATTTGCTAAAAATACGCTTGCAAAGATGTGTAGAGTTCATTTTAATTGTTTCTGTTCTGTTAAGAAAATAGTTTTTATAATAAAATATTTGTCATATTATTTCACTATGTTATTTCTTTTTACTAATACAGGGACCTTGCGTAGATGTCACCTTTTCATACTGTCGGCAAAATGGCTGCAGGTAAACTTGGTTGTAGGCAAACTGGGTTGTAGTCAAAATGGGAGGACTCCTAGGGAGGTACGCGGGTGAAAGATGATAAACGTTTACTTAATATTTTTCTAATTAGCAAATGTTTATATAATTTACATGCTTAAAAGCCACAGATTTTCATTAATGTTTTTCTAATTAGCAAATGTTTATATAATTTACATGCTTAAAAGCCACAGATTTTCATTAATGTATTTCTAACATCGAATGTATACATGATTTTAAACTGCCATAAGAGTTGCGTTCTTAGACAAACTATCAGCGTTATACATTCGTCAGGGCAAACGATCCTTTATACTTAGATGTATACCACCAATGACATTTATTTATATCTTTTCGTTCCACGACGACATAAACATGTGCATTTGGATTCTAATAAAAATCTGTTATTTATTCAAAAGTGTTACCAAGATTCCTACTTGTATTGTTTTTTCCCGTGATTTTTTAAAACTCCTTTTAAAGAAAAAAATAGGAAGTTTATCATTCCAATGTTTCTTTTAATCATTTTAATTTTTGACAAATAATTCAACAGACGACTTTTACTTAATAATACTAATGTGTAGATAGTATAACAGTTGCTGCTTTTAAGTCATGTGATAGATTTAGACGTACATTATTTGTCAATGGATTCTTATTATTATGCAAATACGTCATTCAAATCCTCAATTGTCATTGGTTGGTTTGTGCGGTTAATCCGAGTTTTAACCAATCATTAGACTTGACGCCTAAAGACGGCCAAGTGTTTAGCAGAATACATAGCGTGGGTATAGTAGTTGCTGCATCTGATTTTGCAATAGGACGGTGAGTTTAAATTTGTTAAAAGTGTATAAAAAAAATTATTTGGCAAAGAAAAAATATTTTATGCAATAGATTTATATGTTATAAATTGAGTGCATATTATTTCTTGAGGTATTATATGTTAAAAATATATGCTATTTTGATTTTCTGACGGGCTGTCTCTTTATGTCCTATATAGAGCTTGCAACAGACATGTCGGCCTTGCCATTATAGCTTCATAGGAAAAATGGACTTCAGAAAAATCGCGATCGCTAGTTGAAAAATGTCTTGCATTATGTTTTGTTGGTTAAAATATGATCTTACATAAACGATAAATTTGTTTTAAAAATTTCACGTATTTTGTTTGCGTAGTTTTTGAGATAGACTAATTGAAAGCAGCCGAGGTCTTTGTCAGCATTAGCCATGTAGCGGCCATATAGGCTTGTGTTGGCTTCAACCAGACTGCATAGCCATACCAATTGCTTCAGTAATACAGACAGTATATAACATACAGGGAACTATAGGAGGTTGAAAACTGAAGTTGAAACTTGGGTTAACATTAATGTCATCAAAAGATTATCACATAAGATTCTTGACTGGTCATTTTTAAGTGGTCTTTCATTCATGAGATTGGAATTTGACATTGAGAAGGTGTGTTTGGGGTCGTCGTTTGCCGACGGTGAAGCCGCCATTTCTAAATGGTTTTAACACTGGATTCTGCATACACACTGCTTTACTATAGGGTAATGGTAGTACATAGTAGAAATGCATGTAACATTATTTTATTCATTTAATCTTTATAGAAGGTTTCTTAGATTATTTCAATTATTTTTTTTAGATGATTTAGCATACTTTCTTTGTCTGAAATCTGGTTTGATCCAGTTAAACATTCTATGGCGGCAAGAAAGAAAAAAAATACAAAATTTAGTCAATGGGAAATGTACAATAGCTACATGCTTAGGCAATGGTGTTTTGCATACATATAGGAAAGGAAATTTTTTTACTGTTTAAAATTTGAAATAAAGTGTTTGTAAAATCATGTTGTTGTGTTTTTCTTGTTTGGTTGACCCAATTAACATAATCTTTTGTTAATAATAATTTTTTGTTTGATTTTAAAAATTATTTTGTTTACAAAGGAACAGATTACTTAAAAAAGTATGATGTAATAATAATTAAAAAAAATATATAAATAAATAAAAATCACGTGTCTAATTTTAATAAATTATTATTGGCCTACATGGCAACAGTTATATAATTTTTTTCAGAAAATAATTTGAACAAATTTTTTTTTATTAGAAATTTAGTTACATGCATTTTATCGACTTAATTTGTCAATTTATTTTTTGCTTCCTGAAATGTTCACGGGGTTGGAAGTGCTATTATAAAAAATGGAGTCCGTCGTTTTTTTATGCTTTGGTCGCGTTTTTATGAAAATACACCACACTTCAAGAAGTTTGCTGCCAAGGGCTTAATGGATGGTGGCAGGAAAAAAGGTATATTATATCTGTTTTTTGCCATCGAAAACTTATTAAAATAAAATAAATAACTGGCTTTCCAGATTAAAAATTTTAATAGGTGCTTAATTAAATATAAAGATATTTGTAAAAAAAATCATTTAATGCATTTGAATAATTTTGGTTTATTAGAATTTTTGTTAATTAGGGGCAAGACTTTCCTTTGTACCCCCCTATGAGAAACGGCTAACATCTGTTAAGTTCTTGGTGGTAATTTTAATATACAGTGTTAAAAAGATGATAATCGTTTACTAAATTGTGAAAAAGAAATTTAAATCTGAAATGAGGTTCACTACTAAAAAAAAATTAAATTTAAATTGGACCAAATTTGTCCTGCATGCAGTGGTGACATAATTGAATATCTGCAAAACTTTATTTTTTCAGTGACGAAGTCGTGACCTAGTATACATGACATTTGGGTTCGAATCTGAGCCTGTGATGTCATATGTCATTTCATAATATGACATGATTTTGCTGTCGTTCGAGTTACAATGCAACACCAAACAAGGGGCTGTACATGGGAAAGTCTGAATGTTTTTGTATATTGTAATATCAGTTATCACAAGCTGTCAGCGCATGATACTTTGTACATTTCCCATATGCTAAGTTTGCTGTTGTAAAAAGTTATTTGTAAATAATGAAGTTTATTGTGAAGTAATTAAGTGGTTTTGTGGAAGATTGTTTAGTAAAGATATTTATTTGTTTTTTCAGGGCTAACGTTCATTAATTCACATAACGAGTAATCATGTCTGGACGAGGAACAAAGCGGAGACAAAAGAAGGACCCTAATGCACCAAAGCGACCACTGTTAGTATTTTATAATTATTTATAGTAACCATGGTTTTCAGTTTCATAATTTTACCAATGTGGGCAATTTAAAATATCACTCTGCAGGTAAAAAAAAAATGCGTGTGGTATATGAGTGGACCGTAGATTTGATGAAAGTGGGTCAGTCACACGATCACTGAATGTATACGTGATTAGCCATTTTATTTTTATTGTCACTCAAGGGGTTAAAAAGTTGCTTACCAATGATAAATCTACTAGCCTCGTGTATTTCTGATGTTTTCAACTTTAATATTAATAAAAAAAAAAAATTATGTGTTAACTTTGTTTAATTCAACAAAAAAACCCAGTTATTTAACACCTTCCAGTTTCTTTAACTACTTGTTCTCTGTGGCGACGAAACATTTCTGAATTTACTTCAGTTTTGGTTTGGATGTTTTTCTATAAAATGAATATCATATGCATCTAATTATTCCCTGGCTAATGGTTCGTGTAATTTTTATTTAATTAAAAAAAATTATATTGGATTTATCTCCCTTCATTTACCTCATTTCTTAATTTTGAAAGTAATTTATTTAAAATATTTGAAGGTTATGGGAACCATAATATATGGATAAATAACTAAAGGTACTTTTTCAAATATTCATTGTGAAAGTTATTTATTGTCAGTATAAGTGTTTTGAAGACCTAATGTGTTCCATACAGATAAATGAAATTGCACACCTATCAGTATTGTAATTGTAATCGTGTTTATTTTTCAGATCTGGCTTTTTCTTCTTCTGTGGTGAAGAACGCCCCAAGGTCCGCACCAAAATGCCCGATGCACCCGTCTCAGAAATAGCAAAAGAACTCGGCAGAAGGTGGGCAGACTGCAAAGACAAACCCAAATACGAAGCCATGAATGTCAAAGATAAAGAAAGATATGAAAAGGTAAAGTTATTTTGTTCTTTCCAATGTGTGTAGCAGCATAGGATAACCAGTCGGATGTCATGCAATGAAATATTGATTTACAGCCTAAATAGGTAATTTTTTAATTTTCATCATGAATGGTTGTGAAAACATCTCAACTTTCATGTCTTCGTTTTTTTTTGCTGAAATAAGTCAATGAGGGATGTCCTTTGTGTTTTTATGTGACCTGTCCGTCTTAATAAATGAAATTACACTAAAATTCGATGAAAACACAGAAATCTAATAATTCTGAAAGGTTTAATTCTGATTTGAATAATTCAAAAGGTATCTTGATCTGTAGAATTTGTTGTATTTATTAGTCAAAAACGATTTCATTATTTTCACCATGTGACTGGTTACCTAGGCCACAACACATATTTGCCCAACCTATATGTATTTGTTTGAATTGTGGATCTGCTGATTTTTGTTGAAATGGAATGAATATATATTTTTATGTTTATTTAAAATTTTCTGCTAGAACCAATGAAAGATATTTTTAATCAGATGTCTTTCAATAAACTGTCTCATTTAATGTTTTATTTGTTCAGTTAAAAATTGTGTAATGGTGGCAGTATGATGTTATTTAAGTACAGTTAAATGCAATAATTGCATTATTGTATAGCTTTTGGTTTGTTTTCTGTAGCATGTTACATAAAGGGGAGTAACTCAGTAGATATATAAATTTCAGAAGTATAGCATTGTAATATGTAGTTCTTTTGTATATATACCGTATTCCCTCTAATAAAAACCCAGGCATTTATGCTTTTCTAAAAAGTTTCAGACATATTCCTTAAACTTAATTTTTAAACTAAAAAACATTTAAACTTTATAAATTTAAACTCACAAAATATACACCATAATCACAAAAAAATCTGAACAAATAGGGAAAATTATGCCAGGGAGTTATTAGTTATTCTACCTGATTTTTATTGAAAGATCCATCGTTTATTTCAAAAGTTACATATCCGGCACATAGAGGAAATAGTTTAATTAATATAGAATTATTGAGTGGAGTTACATAATTGTACATCTGAGACAATGTACTGGGTAGCAAATGTGATACAAATGTAATGAGTTTAGTGTGCAGGGTGTGAAAATAGTTGTGCCAGTGGGCTGTATACAATTTACTTATTCTGAATACATTATTTGTCCAGCAAATTAATGCAATTTAATAATTTAGTGTAGAGCTATTATGCCAAGTTCCCACATGCTTGAGTCATTAGCGAGACATTTTTATGCACCTTACTGGTTATTGCAGACTTTTCCTAAAAACAACTTGCTACCCCTATTCTGTATAATTCATTTTAAGGGTAAGAAGCATTTAATATGGTGTTTAATATGCTAGAAAGACTAGCAGTTATATTCACATGCTAGTGTGTTTTTTGAGTTTGAATTGGCATGATCCACCTTCGTCACCACCTCTTCAACCAACATGTACATGTTGATATGCAGGCACTAATCTAGCCGGTGAAATGAGACTATTTTCACTGAATGTTCACTCAAGTCGCCAATTTGTCAGCAGTAACATATTGCTCGAAGTAAAGTGAAAAACAAATCCCAATAACTTAACATCTGACAGTGACACCAATTTGTGATGTCAACCAAACAACTCACCATTACACACATACAAGTAACAAATCTCAAATGACATGTGTTTATTATCCCCTGCCAATGACAGGCTATTTCTGGTAATGTGGAATAGACCATGTCATTACATAATATGAAAAGAATTCCAGTTACTTGAGATGCACTTAAAACGTGTTGCCTGTTTATTCAGTGCTAGATTTCAAAGCCGTTGGAGATTGGTCTGCATGTTCGCTTTTAATTTAGCTTTGCTAAAATATGGACACTGCAATGAGGTAATTAATTTACAGTAGTTTCTAAGACTGGTTTTGATTGGTTGATTGCTACTCCTTTGGAAACCGGATGCTTTTGCAGGAAATAATTATGTTGTGATTCTGGCAACTACAAAGGTTACACGGTTTCGACTACGTTTCTTGCAGGACTACACAAATTACACTAACCATAGTTTTGTTCTTGCATCGGTTATGTGAATTTATTTTGGCATAACCGATTTATCGTTCATGTAAGATTTGTTAAAGTTTCTATGTTTTCTCGAAGTACAAACGTGACTAAATTATAAATACCAGTCGAGTTGAATAATTATGTTGGGAAGGTTAATGTATTCTCATTGGTTGTTAGATGTCGCCAAAGGAAATTCCTTCAAAATGCAGCCAATCAGAAATTGTGATGCTTCCATTAATAAATGTTAGTCTGAAATCTTCAGCTTATTACGGAGAACTATCAAATATTCAAGTAATATTTTTTCCAAATTCAGTTTTCAGGTTTTCATTCAACAAATTAAAATTAAGAAAAAATGTCTGGGTATAAGTTTGATGCGTATACTGTAAATGTATATTTATTATTGTACATTGTTGTGACAATGGTTATTTTTTTTTAAACCGGTTATAGAAATCAAAATAGGTAATGCAAATTTTTTTGGCATAACCTATTTTCTGGTTATTCAATGTTTAATAGTTAATTGTTTTGGGTTAAATTTAAATATAAATTTTTTTAAAATAAACGTATGTCTACATGACAAAAAAAAACATTTTGTTTTTGGTGTGTTCATTTCTCCCATTTTTATCAAACTTCTCCCATTTCTGATGGGAAGGGAGAAGTCATCTCCCACTTTTTATATCCTAGATTAGTGCCTGGATATGTAGGTGTAAACAAATTCAACAAGAAAATTGTGGCATTTTTCTCATTCTCTGGTGCTTTGGGCAGGTGTTAAACCACTGTTATGTCTTTCCTCCCCCCACCCCTCTTTGGGTATACATACTTTTAAATATAAAGCCCCTAACAGATTTATCTTGGTATACACACATTTGTTTATATCATACAGATTTGTAGGAAGCATGTAATGCCATTGATATGCCTGGATAAGAAGTGGCAATTTGTGGGGTTGTCTAAGTTGGTTCGCTGGACTATTACTCATTAGTCAGCCATTAATCAATATGGGGCGGACTGGTCATCGGTTCGATCCTCAGTGGACCCATTTGCAGTTTGGGCTGTTTTCCTTTCCAATCAGTGGTCCACAACTGGTTATCAAAGGCTGTGATATGTGCTGTCCTGTGAGAAGTTGCCTATAAAAGACCCCTTGTTGCTTATTGGAAAGAGTAGCGGCAGTGGGTTCCCTCTAAATAAATGTCAGAATTACCACATGATTGATGCCCAATAGCCGATAAGATAAAAATCAATGTGCTTTAGAGACAACTATGTTTGCAACTTTATGCATATATAAAAATGGCAAACTATCTGTAAACACTGCTGTAGCCAAGAGAGTTGATCATTGTCACCATTCTGTCATAACTTTTCTTCTACTACCACCTTTTATATGTGTGCTCGTCTTAGTGTTGAGACTGTTGTTACCCCACCCCTCTCCAATATAAAATCTGATTTCTGTTTACGGCAAGATGTCGTAATGCCCAGAAGACTGCCGAATGACTTTACTATATTGTTTTACTTCCGGTCAAAATAAATAAAACTTTTCTGTTCGTTTATCGTTAAAAATACAGTTATTTATCCATTGTTATCTATTATATTGAAGGCACTGATTATTTTACTTCAGATTGTTAGTTTTTAGTCTTACTCCGACTGATATAGTCATCTGCGAATTTGCAAATAAACTCTTGTAGGTCGCCACCTGATCTGTTCTTTTTTTTTTTAAACGGTGACACTAATCTTACAGTGAATCAGGGTGCAGACGAGCGTTTTGTGCAATCGATATTTTTAAAATCATGCTTAATTAGCGAGTTGATCCAATTGTCAAGTTTGAGTTTTACTTTGTAGTGTTAGGAGGTAGGGCTAGTGAATTTCTAAGTCGGGCTAGTGAATTTTGAAAAGCCCTGCATATTGCAACCCCAGAACACTATTTTATGCGAACCTCCATTTTGTTCGCGAGCCTATATATATAGTGTATATCAAAATAAAATTTACGCGAACAGCAAATTGGTTACGTCGTGACCTGTAGATGTTCAGAAATAAAAACTTGCAAACTTCATGACAACAGGGAGTTTATTCACACAGACGTACTAGTACTGTAATCCAACAAAAGTTTTATAGACTGATTTTTAGATACAAGAGGCAGCAAACAAGAGACATTATAATTTATATTGCAAAACTTTTAACTTGCGACCAGTCTAAACTAAAATGCTCAGTATAGAGTCGAGCCTAAAGTTAATGAAATGTGCACGGACCGCTGGAATATATGTTTACTTAATATTGGGTTGCCTATAATTTTAAAAATGTTGAAAATGGTTTTAATACTAATATCACATAATGAGGTTTAAGAAACAAACATGGAACATCACTGCAACACACCCACCTGGTTACGTTTACTAATTATTAAAAAAAAAACTGGCAAAAGTATATTTCTTCCAAAACTATTTTGAAAATCTAATTTAGGAAATAAAAACATTAATTTTACATTAACAATTTTAATGTTAATTTTAAACAGTAAAATAATAATTATGCTAGCTTGTCACATATAGTGAGGGAGTCATTGAAAATGTGTATAACACTAATGTTTACAGCATTACACAAATGTTATATGATTGATTATCATGGATGTTTCACTGAATGTTTTATAACTTCTGTAAGTGTCTAATAATTACTTTTGCAGGAGTGTGCTGCTTACAAGAAAGGAGGAAAAGTATCGTCAGCCAAGGCTCCTTCTCCAAAGAAAGCCAAGAAACAAGTGCAAGTTGAGGAAGATGATGATGACGATGAAGATGATGACTAGATATCTCATTTAGCCCCATGTCTATCATTAACCATCATTTTCATTTAATGGGCCAAATATTGACATTAATCCTACTGTGTACATGGGAAACAAGGGCAGTAACTGAATTAACATTTTGTATGACGACTGTACTAGTATTTTGTAGTCCTGGTTTCATTGTCCACATCTTGTAGATTTGTCTTCACATGGCTCCTAACATTTCTGTGCTGCTGCCATGAAAAGGAACATTGATATATTTTAAAGTTGTTCGTGTTATTTGGATAGTGTGTTTGTTGGTGCATTGTTTTCCCATCATATTCTGTGGTCGTCCATTGAAATGGTAGATGGTTCGCCTTCTACCTTTCCAAGTGGCAAACACAACTCATGTTAAAATCATGATTGTTTCATTTTTAAATTTCATCATTTTCTCCTACCATTCATCATTGTGTGTCTGTTTTAACTTTGGGCAGATGTTAGAAGTGAGTTAAATTGTTTACTGATCATAAGAACCGTTTCAAACTTTTGTCATTGTAAAAAAAAAAAACTGTAAAATAAGTTTATTTATTGGAATTGGGGTGTAGGTTTTTTTTTTATAATTTAATTGCCAATTGTTTTGCATTTATTTTGGTGCCATATTTGGATTTGCAGTACAAGTTGATATTGTAAAAATTGAACAAACTAAAAAAAAGTAGGTCACATTTTCTTCATACCTCATTGACATTGTGAAAAAACTGCCCTCTAAAATGCCGCAATGTATTTCATATTTGGTACACAAAGCTTACAAGAACAAAATGTTTGTCAATTCCCGAGTGATTTTCTACTGTTCAAAGAATCTCAGGTAGTTTTGGTTTTCTACTTGTGTGCAGTTTTTTGGGTTGCTACCTCAGTTTGTATTCAGAGAATGCGACACCTCATTTGCCTTACAAACTCTCGGATATTTCGGTCACTTGTTATATTTTAACACCCTGACTGGTTATTGGAGTTGGTTATGAGGATGTTTTAATACAGGGTTTTCCTCCTACCTGTACCATCAATAAATATTGATATATTTAGGTAAATAATGCTTGTGTTGGCTTTTTTAGTTAATCAAAACTTGGCAGTGTGCTATGACAAACTTCGACATTATTTATTTCAGTTCTTGTATTTGTGCCTAGCTTCATAAAAATTATTTGTGAATTAAAAAATACTTATTTATAAAACTTGGATACAAACTGATTGTTTTGACTTGTAAAAAGAATCCTAAGTTATTGATACTTATAGGGTTGGCCTTTCAAGTAGAAAACTAATCTTGACTATTTGCAATATTTTTAGTAATGAGCAATATTATTGGGTTATTTTGCCATTAGTAGTTGGTGGTTGTAGATGTTGTAGTTGTGAGTGTAAATTCATGAGATTACTGCTATAGGGGGAAATGTTGTAGTTGAGTTAATAAGATTGCGTGTAAATTCATTGGGTTACTACTATAGGGGGAAAACCCTGCCTTGAACAGGTGTTAAATGCAAGTTGTTGATCTTGTATTTCTACTCTTAATGAAAAAAATTCTCACGGTTCGATCGTAAAATATTGCCTAATTAGAAATGTTGACTACATGTTTTAGTACAATTGAGTTTGTGCAGTGTCTGTGTTTTTGTCAGAATAAAAAAAATACAACATGAAATTGGTGTCGTTTTACATGTTTTAGCATTCATCCATTAAAATATATATATGTATATATATATATATGGGTGTTGGGTTAAAATTAATATTTTAATCTGCCCATGATTATAATAACGAGACTATATTTAATTAACCCCATGTCATCCCTCCTTCCAAAAAACAACAACCTGGTCCCCTCTTAAACCTGGTCATTCTCCTTGATGTTAATTCAGGCCGCAAGCAAGTTTTGTTTACTATTCGTGTAACCTTAAAATTAAAGATTATTTTTGTTATATGTCTGTTTTATGCACTAATACTTTACAAAACAACACAAAGGGATTTCTATTACAGAATTGTTTTATGTGGATATTGATTCAACTGTTAAGTAATGTACACCAGAGGTCTGACTGAAGTGTAGGACACAGGATATTTCTTTTTTTCAGGTCAATGATCCACAACGGACTGCAGTGGCAGGTGCCATCCCACCTGTGTGAAGTTTCATACAAAACCCCTTGTTGCCGATTTGGATTAGTTCATTTTGAAATGTTACAATAATTGTCTTTTTCAAACTAAAACTCATTTGGTTGACAGTGATGGATGAGAATTTCTCGCCTATCGGCAGTTTCTTGACACTTGTCACGTCCTACCTTCACTCGTTCTCTATAAGCTTCCTCGCAATGATGCTCCGTTTTAGGTCTATTCTCATCCCTAAACAATATCGATTCACAATACCAGCGATGTTTTGATTTGTTTCATTGGTTACAAGTGCTCTGATTAATTATACGATCCATAATTCTGATTCAAAACTGCTCTCCTCCATGGCTTGCCTGAACGTCATTCAATGTTAGAAAATTTCCTGAGATAAAATGAAATTATTGAAAGCTTTGCGCACCACATTCTGTTCTCTGGCAAATGCAAGCAATCGTTCTATTATGATGGAGAGGACAGAGTTTGTAACAAAAAGTCCTAACCATAACAGCAATTATGCTTGTGATTTATGATTTGACTTGCAATGACTACTGTTATATTGTTTGATGTTTTTGGTTAGCTGACGTTACTCAAAAGTAATAGATGGCTTCCCAGGGGATGTGGAGCTGGGGGTTGATGCCCTTCCCCCTACTTTTTAGGGGACAACCAATTTAAAAAAAAAAGGCAGGGTTTTTTTTCCTAATAAAAATATTTTCAGACTTTTGAGTCAAAATAACGTGGCTTTGGAGTATGAGTGGGTCCCAGTAGGAATGCTGCTGGCCTTTAGTCACCTACTTAACTGTGGCCACCTAATTTACTGTGGTGCCCCACTTTCACATGCACTTGCAGGTGCTGCTTTCACAAGTCAGTATTATAGTTTTGAAGTAAAAATTGTCAATTTCTACTCCAAAAGGCATGCTAATTCCTAGTTCTGTGCAAAGAAAATGAGTTGACAATGTAATTTCATTCAACTACACAAATGTTGGCACTATGAAAAATAAGGGGAGATAAGTCATGATGTTTTTCAAAAAATGTTAAACGCTGTTTATGGATGGAATTTAAAGGTCTAAAACTTTTTTTTTATCTCATCTATTTTAAATTTAATAGGGTGTATTGATGTTTATAAAAATACGAAAATGGAATAATATTCCCCCTCAACTTTTTAATGTCTTTTTGGATTAACCCTTGTTTCTTTCTGTGATTTAAGAATATAGGGAGTTGTAAACAAAATGTTTCAAAAATAAGTGATCACCAATTTTGGATATGTAGCCACTGTCTTTTAGCTTAATATGCCACTAAGTTGAAACATGACATTTTTTTTTGCACTTTGAAATTAAAAAAAAAAGGTATCCACTTTTCTGAGGCCGGTTTAGCAGTTTAATGGAAAATACAGAAACATATTGATAAAGATGGTGAAAACACTGAATAACAACAAAAGTTGACTGTTGCTGAATGATTTCCTCCAAATAAGCATGGATAGAAGAGATTCCAAAAATATTTTTAATATGAGAGGTGTTGAAACAAAATTATAATGGGTGTAAAATGATGGCCATGTTTGGGTAGAGTCCAGTTGCCCTAGACTTGTGGATCAGTATGAAGAATGATAAATGTTTGGTTTGAGTTAACAAATTTTTATATTCACATTTTGACCAGAGTTAATTATATTATGAAGGTGATATTTAGAATATAATTCTTTGTATCCATTGATTTGAACCAGTATTTTAACATTTGTGAACATATGACAGTATAACAGCTTAGATAAAAATATAACGGTTGTGGAAGTTTTAACTTTTTTAAATATCCTTATAAATTTCAGTATTACGTGTTTCTCCTAATGTGGACAGTGTTAATTTGAGTGTACAACATTTCTTAAAAGGTATTTAATTATTCTAAGCAATAAAAGTACTTTAAAAAAATAATAGATTGCAGAAATGAATAAAACTTGCCCAGCCATTTCCTAAAGGCATAGTCCCACAGTGCTGTGTGGTCTAAATATTGATTACGAATGAAACTTATATGTATTTCTTAATCTAGATATCGTTTTCATATCACGCAAGACATTTTAACTGAACCATGGTATAGGGAATTCCATGTCGAGTCCATCGATTGTTCTTGCATTTAAAAATGCCAAATTTCAAGATCGGAACTCCTCGTGGGGCGAAATAAATTGGTACAAAAAGTTTTTGCAACTACAAAAATATTCAGAAGTTTTAAAATAACTGCTAACGAGGGAATACTCGTCACGTGATTCCAAATATATGTCACACCTTCAATTTTCTATTTATTTGGCTGTGAGCATAAAATGTTGATAAGCGGGATTTGGTGGTTATGTAAGTAGTTTAATGAAGTATTTCTATGAACAAATCAAATGTTCATATTTAAAATTAATTCTTTGTTTGGAAATTAAGTTTGTCAAGGATTTGTGGGAGTAGGCGTTTAAGCTGCATCTCATTAAAAAAATCAGAAAATTAACATGTCAGACAGTTTAGCACTTCATCAATATGATTTTTTTTTTTGTTAAAGCACATTGATTTAAATCATCGGTTATTGGATGTGAAACATTTCATTATTTTGACAAGTGTCAAGTGTGAGCCAGCTTCCAACGGGGTTTGAACCACTGTCAGCAGCTTTAGAGTCTGACATTCTACCTCTGGACCATTAAGGTTTGTTTCCGTGATTCAACTGCCTTTGTTTTAACGCTTGTGTAACCCAGCAGAAATCCAGTTACTACCTTTGAAGGTCTGGGAAAGATTGCTGTGAGGAGAGATCAACTCTTCGAGTTTTCTTTGTTTGACCATTAGGTTTTAATTCACTCAGTATTCCAACAAAGCTAAGATGTCTTTGCAGGAGTTTGTTGTATTCAATACTTGGGTTACAGACACCCCCACCCAAGTTCTAGAGAGAGAAATATTGATAATGTAAATCACAAGATTTATTTGAAGTTTGTTTTGCTTTCTAGATTACATTATAAACAGTCATCATGCCACGAGGAAAGAGTGAAAAGCCTAAAGGTCGTATGTCATCTTATGCATATTTTGTGAAAATCTGCCGCGAAGAACATCAAAAGAAACACCCCGGTGAGAATGTTGTCTTCACAGAATTCAGTCGCAAGTGCTCAGAGAAATGGAAGGTACGGTTTTTCACTAGAGTGACTCAAATTAAAAAAAAAAACTAAAAATATTACTATCGTTACCAAAAATATTACTATATTTACAAAAAATATTACCATCTTTACCAAAAATATTACAATCTCCACAAAAATTTATATTACTATATATATAAAATTTAGATATTACCAATTTTTTTTTTTTAGATAATTAGTTTAGAAAATGAATTGTACAAACATTGCAGTACAGTTCAACAAGAAGAACAGGAAATTGTTTGTTATTGATTACATTAGAATGTTATATATTCCAGTTAATCTCAAGTGAATTGGTGTGGTTGTCTGAGGTTTTTTGTTTGTTTTAAAGTCTGTCCATATATAATATACTTTCAGGAAATGAGTGCAAAGGAGAAGCTCAGGTTTGAGGATATGGCAGCTAAAGACAAAATCCGGTACGACCATGAGATGTCTACCTACACGCCACCACAAGGAGAGGCCGTCGGCAAGGGACGAAAACGCAAACATAAGAAAGACCCTAATGCACCTAAAAGAGCTTTGTATGTTTATTAAATTACTTATTTACTTGATGTACACTTAACCTTTGTACGTTTATTAAATTACTTACTTACTTGATGTACACTTAACCTTTGTACGTTTATTAAATTACTTACTTACTTGATGTACACTTAACCTTTGTACGTTTATTAAATTACTTACTTACTTGATGTACACTTAACCTTTGTACGTTTATTAAATTACTTACTTACTTGATGTACACTTAACCTTTGTACGTT
>JAULBS010146904.1:0-12371 GCA_032355785.1 Symmetromphalus regularis | reverse complement strand
TTTGTGACGTATTTGTTCGACCGCCATGTTGTTTTTAATGTGTCAGCGGTTGAAGGCGAAATCAGTGGATACTGTGGCAATTTTATTGTATATCTAGATATTTCTTGGTCGGAAACTGAAGCATTTGTTGCCAGAAAATTGCACCAATATATCGTATAGGTCGCCAGCTGAACTTAATGCAATAACCAATAATCAATAAGCATTAAGTTCCTGAACTAGTATAAATAGGCTTAGACGTATTCTTTAAAAGAAGAAACATTAGATGTCCACGAAGACCACCTGTTGATCAAATAAAGTTCTGTCCCCTATAACCAGAGTTCACGAAATGATTATTACTATGAAGCCCCTGTTTTGACAGGAAGTCAGGGCCGGATTTAGAACTTGGGAGCCCGGGGCACTATTGTTCCGGGGCCCCTCAACATAGAAATTAAATTACATGACAAATAAATTAAAAAAAAGAACTAAAATGAATGAATAGAAGTAATTTTATAATTATAATATATATAAAGGAAGCCCTTAAAATTGTCCTCTTTTCCCCCTTATTTAAATCCGGTCCTGCAGATTGTGTGGACAGTCACGAAACAAAAATAATAATAAATTATAAATCATATTTCCTAACAAAATGAATACTGAATTTATATTCTTTTGCGGTCTGTCAGTTTTTCATCTGTGCAGTCTACATTAATTTAAACATGTCAAGAAAACGATTTTTTGCCAACAATCTACCTGATTTTGTGTCAGGGAAAGTAGTCCATATTGATAAAGAGAAATGGCATAAGAGCATTATTTCTACTGTTCAAGTGATTGAAAAGAAAATGCCGCCAACTGACGACAATTGTGATGGGGGTCTCTATGTGGGGAATGCTGGAGTAGCCTACATGTTTTATTATTTAGCATCATCTGACTCTTTTGGTGAAAGAAAACAGACATTTTTGGAAAAAGCTTTAAATTATTTTAATGTGTCATTAAAATTTGCAACAAGTTCGCACTGTCAAGAACCTGACCCTTCCTTTATTCTTGGTAAGGCAGGAATTTTTGCAGTTGGGAGCCTGATTTCCAAAGAAGTAGGAAATGTTGAAATGATGAGAGATTTGATTGGCAAATATGCACAGTTGAATAAAGAATGCTTAAATCCCAATTTTTATCCTTATGGCTCTGATGAATTATTTGTGGGCCGTGCAGGATATTTGTGTGGCCTTTACCTAGTTCAAAAGAAAATTGGAATAAAGGTACATATTCCAAATTGGGATTAATTTGGCTTCAAAAAGCTCTCCCTCACCCACTCCACCACCCTCTCTTAAAAAAAAAACTTAAAATTTAGAAAAAGTTAATGAAAATTAAGGAGAAAAAATTTGGTAATGCAAAGGTTGGGTGGGGGTAAATCGTTGAATAAATATCAAATAAATAAACAAATCTGGCTGGTCGAGTGGTATGCATGCCAATGCCATGTCAAAAAACCTGGCATTTACACTTGTTATTGTTAAGCATGCACTGGGGACATAAACACCAACAGTGTTCCTTCCTCCACTTCCATAAACACATAGTGGCTGTGGATAGACTGCTATACCCAGAAAATTGTTATTAAAGCATAAAAATAAAAATCTGGTGTTGGGTGTTAAAATATGGTAAATCAAATGCATAAAGTCAACACAAAGTTTATAGTAATTTATGTCAAATGAACACAATGTACAAACCAAGGTTGAAAATCGTTTCCTGGAAGTGTTTGGGAGACAGAGCATCCCCCCCTGTCCAAAAAGTGGGGGAAATGCATCCCCACCCCCATGCTTCCAGGATTAATGCCATTATAGACCTCTGTGTACTTTGGTATATTTGCGCTAAGACCACATGGTTAAGTGTTACATTGATACAATAAAGAAATACTAGTAAAGATTATTTAGGCATTTTAAATAAAATTTTCGAAGCAAAAAGTCCAAAAAGTGTGGGGATGTGTCCCCCTCTATCCCCTCGAGGATTTGCACCCCTGGAACAAACTAAAAATGTATTTTGTGTTATCTGGTTGTAGACTAAAATATGCAAAACAAATGTTTTCTCTACAGTTTGTTGGTTTAGGTTAATCAGCTGTTTACTTGCAAAACTGATGCCTAACCTGTACTATATGTTATTCATTCAGATTCTCGATGACAAATCAGTTCAGTCACTCTGTGCTGTGACTGTGCAGTCAGGACGAGATTATGCACGGAAACATCGCTCAAAATGTCCTCTCATGTATGCCTACCATGGCACAGAATACCTAGGTAAAAACATCACAGATTTTAAAACTTTTATCTATTTTTTTCTTACTAATTTTAGAAGAGAATTAAATAGTTACAGATATTACTTTTTCTGTAACTTTCATCAAAATATAAACCATTAATGAATTTTTTAAGTGTTTGATATATACCTTTAATCACTACAAAATTCAGATGGGACATTTCATGCTTTTGATGGTGAATTCACAATTTTTAAGAGAACATATTTAAAGTTTGAAGTACTCTTTATCTATAGATGGAGAGGCATGCAGTACCATACATAGGAATAGTTTTAAAATGTTACAAGTTTGAATAGCTGTCAAAGTTTATAAAATTTTAATAGACAAAGTACTGAAGGTGACTTTAAAAATGACCCAGATGTTAATCATACTTTAACCAGCTACTTAGTATATTGGACATTTTTTTTTATGGATCTAGGGAAGAGTGAGTGGGGATGACATTTTCCCATTGTATTTTCCCATGGGGCATGTACCCTCCCCCACCCCCACCCCACACACACACTTGTAAGCCTTTTTTTTCTTCTAGAATTGTAAACAAAATCTGATATAGAGTTTGTACCCGATCCGTAAGTGCCTCCCCACTCCCAAAGTCATTCCTACGGGCCTGAATATATATATATTTTTTATACAGTGTTAATGTGGAGAATTGTTTAATTAAAAAAGAATTTACATAATAAATGTTTTTAACTTTTACCTCAAGGTGCTGCACATGGTCTATGCTCCATTCTTCAAATGCTGTTGTGTTTTCCTGATTTCCTGAAAGCGGACCCGATGGCAGAGCAAGATATTCACCACTCTGTTGATTTCATCCTAAGTTTAGAACAGCCAAACCACAACTATGCTCCATCGATGGACGAGGTTGGGAGTGACAGTAGACCTGAATCGGAAGAACTTGTTCACTGGTGTCACGGGGCAGGAGGTAATTTTCAAAACTAGATAAAAACACTTTTCAATTACTGGTTGGTTTGTTGGTTGGTTGGTTGGTTGTACTATTTTTGTGCTTGTATCCAATTAAGATTAAAGCATGCTGTCTGAGCTCAGCTTCCTGTAATGTCTGTCCAGGACAGAGGTTAGTGTTAGTAGGAGTGAAGAAACCTGCTGCTGCTCCCACACTAATGGGATCTTTTATATATACTATCCCACAGAGAGGATAGTATATACCATGGTCTTTGGTAAACCATATGTGGACCACTTAATTTTTGTATTGGAAACATTTATAGTTTTCATTTGTGATGAGAAACCCTTCAGTACACTCCCATGCTGTGTAATATTTCTTTTCCCTCATAGCAGGCATATATTATTATTACAATGCAAATCTATATTTTTAAATAGTGGCACCAGAAGTTCCTTTCTCATTACACATTAAACAAACTTTTCTTTTGTGTTTGGTTTTCATTCATTAAGTTTAATTGCATATATAAATTATTACTCTTTGCACACTTAAAGAATGCCTTTTTTTTGGACGGGTTACTTCCCTTATATGACAATTTATGTTTCACTTTGGTTTTAACCCTGGGTAGTTAAAAAAACAAAAAATATTTAAATATTTAGCCAGTTCTGTTGAATTGCTTAACTCAAGGCAATTGCATCAGTTTGGTTTTCTTCCATCTCTATCCATTTTTGGCTTCACATTTCCAATTTGGAGTAGTATTTGCATTTCCTTTCCTAATTAACTTATGCTACAGACAATTTTAAATTGTTATATTTTAATTTCTAGGTATCGTTTACCTGTTTGCTCGTTCATACAAAGTGTGGGGAGATGCCAAATACTTGGACGCCTGCATTCGCTGTGGAGAACTCACTTGGAATAGAGGTCTGCTCACTAAAGGTCCAGGCATCTGCCATGGTGTTGCTGGTAGTGGCTACGTTTTCCTGTTACTCTTCAGACTGACCGGTGACCAGAAACATCTTCACCGCGCACAGCAGCTTGGAGAGTTTGTGTTCTCCCACGAGTTTCTATCCGGAGCCAGAACACCCGATTCTCCATACAGTTTGTTCGAGGGCTTGGCTGGCACGATGTGTTTTTTAGCGGACTTGATACAGCCAGAGAAAGCAGAATTTCCGTTTTTTGATGTTTTTTAAGTAGATGACAGATTTGCTATTCGTTTGGACAAGATGTTCATATTTAAGAATCTGTAAGTTCTTAAGTAACAACTATCAACAACAAAAAAAGATGTTCGTAAACTTCCAAAGAAAAATACTTTGAAAAATCATGTTTTATTAAAGGATATGTTCTCAAAAGTTCAAAGGATAAAAGTAACATCTTTGAAAAAACAAACTTTAAAAATCGAATATTTATATTTTTCTCTCTTAAAAATAATTCTTTCTAAAGCAGCCATTAAAACCCGTTGATTTGTTGAATTGTGCTGTCAAACCAAACTGATGTAATTAAATTCACATAATTTTGAATGGATCCTTTAAAATGAGAAATTATACAAGCAATTACATCTGAAAACCACTTAACAGAACTGAATTATTTATCTCCAATAAAAGTCAATGACTTTTGTTTTAAAACCACTTTTAACATCTGTTGAAAATACTTGAAATTACACGTACTTCCTGGTTTTCAAAAGGACCTCTCCAGCTGCATTTACTAGTAGTAACGGTAGCGTGTCTGTCTATGAAGCATTTGGTCATCGGATCAATCCTTCTCAGTGAATCCATTTGCAGTTTGGGTTATTTTCCGTTCCAACTGGTTCATCAAAGGCCGTGATGTGCTCTCCTATAGTGGAAAGTGCATATAAAAAGACCCCTTGCTTCTTATCAGAAAGAGTAGCCTATGTGGTGGCTGCAGGTTTCCTCTAAAGAAATGTTAGAATGAGCATGTTAGACATCCAATAGCTGATAAAATTAATATCAGCATGCTCTAGAAGTGTCATTAAATAAATATTAAAACAAATTTTACTTTACTTTTACAAAAAGAATTACAAGTTTTCCTTGTCAGTGCACATACATTTCAGTTCAATAACATGTTTGGTGAATCAGTTTTTGGCTAAACTAATCTGAGAACCAACCAGGGCTGGAAATAAAGAGCTGTGATTAGACAAAAAAAATTGGACCGACACAAAAGTTAATTTTATCACACAGGTTTTATTAATGAGTGAAAATAAAAATTTCTATATAAAACTGACTCCATTAGCTTGTGTGTATTGCTTAAATTGGGCTAAATAAAATAATAAATACATACACTATTACATAAATTATATATTCTAATTGTGTATATTAAATTGTGCAACAGGAACATTATCTTTTGTCTAGTACAATTTAATAGATTTAGGTCATTTTGACCAGGAAACAAAAATAATTATTTCCAGGCCTGTAGTTACTGAACTTGTACATAATTTTTGTGCTAGTAATTAAAAATCATTTACTGAATGTTTATCGTTACTTTTGTTTTTAATAAAACATTGTTTAAATATGCTTTATTTTTTGTTTGTCATTAACCATTTAATTATTTTATGATCCATGCAATTTTTGTTAAATTCTTCAAACAGCTTCTTGAATTCACTTGAATATATTTCATTCCAACAAATGGTTCATAGGTGGATTGAGTCTAGACCCACACACTGTGACACCCTTTTAGGCCACAAATTTATTCTCCCACCTTCCCTACCCCATTATAATATGGTTAAAATTGACTTCAAAATTGAACATTCCAATATTAAAAATCTTTAAAATATCTTTGGAACCTCATCTTCCAGAATTTCTGAAAAAAAGATTTCACAAATATATAAAAACAATAACCCAATCACTTGCAGTGAAAAGGTTAAATGAAATAAAAACAAAGATGTAGTATTTTCTGCACCAGGCCCTTTATTTTTCCTGACAAGAGCTTTTCTTGCACATTAAAATTCAAAGTAGCAATTGAGACAGCATGGTCTGAAATTGCGCTTCATCTACATTCACTATGTAGTAAAGGACCAAGGAGTTAAAATGTTGGCAACACACAAACGATATGTAACTGAAGCAAGTAACGACCACGAACATCAGTTTAAAACTAATAATAATGACGACCTCTCTAGTCGACATTCTTTATGATAGTTTCATTTGGTCAAGGAAAGACAACTGCACTGCTGGAAATACAAATTTAAATATCACTACACAATGTATACACATCACAAAACAAATCGGTAGTCATGGACAATTGTTGTTAAATGCCCTATTACCAAATGTGAAAAAAATTACTACACATTCAGGTTAATATGTGAAAAGTAGAACTGAAATTGTGTTAATAAAAATACTGACAAAATGAATGTAGAATATTCCTTTCCATAACATTTAATATTTTCACTCTTGTTTTGAAATAATGAAAATAATAAATATGGCTATCTTTAAGCAAAAATAAGTGTTTTGTAAATGATTTAACTGTTTTTCACAAAATGAAGTTAATAACAAAAAATAACCATTATTAAGTACTAAAACATAATACTTGAATCGAACACATTACCATCTGGTATTTTTAATTATCAGCAAAAAAAAAAAACAACATCAAACAAAATGTTTGTGGTATGAGTAAATTTTTTTGAATTTGTCTAATAATCAAAATCTTAAATCAATAAAAGAAAAACGTTTGTGTGTTTAGTTCCATTACTGGAAAAAGTTTTTGGTTGTCATGTTGCAATACAAATAAGTAACAAATTAAGCATAATTATTCAGTAACATAGAATCAAAACGACGAAATCATCAAAATACTTTCATAGCATCTTCATAGAGAAAAAAAATCTATCAGACATATTATTTGTGGACACCTGTAACTCACAATACTAAACACCAAAGAACAGTTAACATAAAAAAAAGGACAAAAAAAAAAAAATCCATTAAAACATTATACAAGAAAAATATCTGAATCAACAAATAACATTTGTAAAGTTTTTATTACAAAATAAGTATATCAGCACTTGTCAACAGATTTCATAAATTAATAAACTACTCGCCATTGCATGTATGGTTGATATTCCATAAGAAAGCTCTCGTTTCAAGGTCAGTCTTTTAGTATAAATTAGAGAAAGTGTTATGTGTGGGGGAAGTTGAGTTTATTCAGCAGTCAATTTTATTAAATAATATATTACGTCAGTATTCAACCCTACAGAACCTTTATGACATTTAAGTTAAAAATACTATTCTCTGTATATATTGTTTCGACTCTTGTTTTGGTATAGCCATTAAGTTCACTGAATCATAGTGACATTGTTTTGAGAATTTGTTTACAATTCTCAGTACATGTGTAAGACCCTATGTGACAAAACTTTGAAGAGTTTTTGTAAAAGTATTGTACTGGAGCTGTTATAATAGTGTAACAATATGTAATGGTAGGCCTACATCAAATATGCATTTTATAGTGTTTCTCCAATTATAAAAATTGATGACAGCCAGTTTTGTAAAAATGCTTTTCATTTGTTACCGACCAACAACAACTGAAGTTATTGACTTTAATGAGTATATTTCAACCTACAAAAGTATTTGGTAAGCTAGTTTTTGTTTTGGATAGTGGTTTCAAAAATTTTAATTCAATAAAACCAAAACAAATTTTGTAATTTAAATTTTCTTTTTTTTTACAATAGTTTGAAGAAATGTACTATAGTTTTCAATCAAAATGAACATTAGATAAATTTAGTTATTTTAGAAAGCAGCTGTATTATAACTCAAAAGCAATATCTATGTCCCTATTGTTGTTAACTGTGGTTTCCATTTATTAATAGCACATACGATCAAATAAAGACAACAATTTTAATGTTTATATCTCAAATGTGATCATGAAACCTTTGATAAACTTGGTTACTGAAATATGAAAAACAGTTATCTCCATTACAGGAAAGTGATTGCTGACACTCGCCTAAAAACACAGTTGTGAGATTTTCATCACTTTATTTTCATCATTATATTCTATCTAGCAAAATGTGAAAATGAGTAAAACTGCTCTGTTTGAAAGTTTTCACCTGGAACAATTTACAGGAGAGCAATGAAAAGGATTGCTCTCCTTTTACGTCCAAATGGACAAAGGAAATTATTTAAAAATATCAAATTGTCCAAAAAATTGTAATTAACCAATACCTTAAAGTTCAGGGTTTTGTTGTTTTCACCTTTTAACAAAGTTTATAACCAGCGAAATAATAATGCTGTATTCAACTATCATTAAATTTCAAATGAGCTTATTTGTGGCACAAAAGTTCATAGGAACAGTCCACAAGCTAAAATGTTTGATTAAATACATGGGGTATGAAATTAACCCAGAACAATTTTACACCTGGTTTAACTGGAAAAGTAGCAGATTCGTATTTAGTTTTTTGCAAATTTTAATAATTCTTAGGTTTAATAACTGGTGGTGCTGGCTTTTGTACATTTGTCAACCCGGTATGTTGCAAATACATGTATTAACTGGTCAATTTAATTCGTAGCCTGATATATGTGTTAAAGCCAAATTTCTGTACCAGTACAATTAAATTTTGAGAATGTGGTTTAAGGAAGGTTGCAAGTGCTGCCTACCAATACAAAGTAAAGTTTGTTTTTATTTAATGACGCCTCTAGAGCACATTGATTTTTAATCTTATCAGCGGCTATTGGACGTCAGTCATATGGTCAATCTGACATATGTATTTAGAGGAAACCCGCTGCCGCCTCATTGACTACTCTTTGCGATAAGCAGCAAGGGGTCTTTTATATGCACCGTACCATAGACAGGACAGCACATACCACGGCCTTTGATAAACCAGTTGTGGACCACTGGTTGGAACGGAAAATAGCCCAAACTGAATATGGGTCCACTGAGAAGGATCGATCCGACGACCGACCGGTTGACGGGCAGACACGTTACCGTTTGAGATAGATCCCGCTCCCCTCATGGGAAACAAATGTCGGCTCTGAACAGACCAAGAATACGGATATCGGGAAATTAATTACGATATTTTGGAAGTCAGTACCAGTCATAATAAATTTTATTTAATCTTTATTTCGTCCGGCATATTTTTATCATGCTCATTACCGAAAACTCTTCACGAAACAAAGTCCAAAAGGGATACGTGCAAAGTCAATAGGTCACATTCTCATGAATCACGACACATTTTGAAACACCTTGTTACGTCGCGTTAGATTTGTCATGCTAATAACATAATAATTTATTGTCACATTCCGGTCGATCGTACACATTTACGAAACTCCCCGAATTCTAGAATAGTTGGCACTCGTAAACATAAACATTATATGACACAAACACCCATATAACAATCTATAAATAGCCCAACACATATGTAAGAGAACGGTTTGGTAGTAAGGTGTAATATTTAGCACAACAATACTATGATAAAGGAATGACGGAAAATAATAAGAAATATCTTTAAGTTATTATCTGGTTCGTGATCTAGATTAACCTGTCTGTTTTTTGTACGTAGCTGTTATTTACCGGGAATACCGTTACGCGACGCCTCTTACAGGTTGAACCGTTACGGCGGGAATTTTAAGCATGAGTGACAAAAATTGCGGACATCATTCCTTACTATGTTTGATTTCCAGAGTGAAAGGTACTCTGTTGTGCGGACATTTATCATAGCACGTAGTTGTCTTAGAAGTCGATATTACCAAAAAAGTTCACTGATCATGTCGCCATAACTATCTCAAACAACCCACCCCACATTAATCAATGAATAATAGTAAAGAAATTAAACAATAAACAATATAAATATTATATGTATTTGGTTTGTCATCTTGTTTCAGTTCGTATGTCTAAAATGTATGGAAAGGTACTAATATTGGCTTGTTGCCTGTCGACCAATCCCAACAGTAAATGGAATTAAATATTGTTTAAACAATAAACAATAAATACAATAATTCTAAATGAATAAATAATAGTAAATAAAATAAATAAAAATATAAATAAATAAGTAAATAAATAAATATATAAATGAATAAATGAATAAAAATAAACAAAATTAAAAATTAATAAAAATAATATCGGTGAAATGTTGTATCCCTGACTAATTCCATAGTATTTTTAGTTTGAATTAATTAATTAATTAATTAATAATGTAATTCGCACACAACTAATATTCGGCCATCAGCTTTGTGCATTGATCAGTTTAAACAATATTTAATTCCATTTACTTGTGGGATTGGTTGACAGGCAACAAGCCTATATTAGAACCTTTCCCAACATTTCATAATTTGTTTTTACTTTGAACATTATTAGCAATAATATAGTATTATATTATTATATAATAATAATAATAATAATATAATAATTGAACATATAGTAGCAATCGTACTTTTTTTTATAGAACTGTAACTCTGTTTCTCGTGACACAACTTTACTCATTCCATAGGCACATTATAAGTAATAATACGTTTATATGAGTTGATTTAAAATAAATAATTTAGTTACAGCGATTTTATTACACACGTCAAACACTCTTTGTTTCAGACGTTGACTTTAATTTTTATATTTATATTTCCATTCTACACAAAAATCAATTGACAAAGTTTGTAATCAGTATAAAACAACGATCGTAAGTAGTGCAGATATGTTTCAAAGTCAGTGTAATTCTTCTCTTTCAAAGAAATTATCACAAACTGCCTAAAACCAAAAAACTTATAGATTTCCTCTTAAGTATAATCATAGTTCCAACCATATTGTGTTTTTAAGCCTCAATAGGGTTAAAGTCCTTATAAAAAGAACATATAATTTCGGAATTTATTGTTGTTTTGTGTGTGTATGTGTGTGCGTATGAGAGAGAGAGTGAGAGAGAGAGAGAGAGAGAGAGAGATGGATAGATAGAGAGAAAGAGCTAAAGGAAGACAGAGAAAAGACAGAGAAAAGCAAACCCCAGAGAGGAAGACAAACAGATAGATAGACAGATAGATAGAAAAATAGATAAATATATATAAATATATATTTAGAGATAGAGATGTAGAGTGTGTGTGTGTGCATGTGTGTGTGTGTGTGAGAGAGAGATATATATATATATATAGAGAGAGAGATAGAAAGAGAGAGAGAAAGAGAGAGATAGAGAGAGAGAGAAAGAGAGAGAGAGAGAGAAGAGAAGAGAGAGAGAGAATAAGTTTTTATTTGTGTTAATGTGAACGTGCAATTTTGCGTGTCATCAAACAGTGATCCATTCTAGTCCTGTCTTTAATAAATAACAAACTGCTGAAGGCTAAGCTATTATCATCATTCTTTTCATCATTGTTTTGACAATAAACCATCGATACCACTCATCCCAAACTGCCCAACTATCCCTTAAACCTCTTTATTTAGTACAGATAGATTTTGATCACAATAGGAGACTTTAAAATTCTGATTATACAAACACACGATCTTGAAGGCGATAATGATTCCGTCATTTTTCTTTTGATAACTGTTTTACACTTTAATCTGCGATCGTTAATTTTAAAACATCAAACATGTCGGATCTTAAAGAATTCGTTTTATGCGCATTTCACTGCAGATGTCTGTTCAGTTTGTCTTTCACTGCATATTTCTACTTGTCTGACAAATCATAATGGAGGGATTTAACCTTTATCTGTTTGATTTCCATACCATTGACGAGCTCTCAATCTTATCCTTCAACAAAAGTGGTGTAATTGATTATCACGGGTCGATTCACCCTCCAGAGATTAAGAAAAACACAGAAAAAGCAACTCGAAGTAACGTCATCAGTTTGGTATATCGATCTTTGTATCGCATTTCAAACACTTTCGACAAAACAATATTAAGATGCTTGGTAAGAAGTTTACAACATTTTATGCGATCATTATTGTTTTATGCCCGAGAGACACTGGTAATGCGTATCGTCACGATGAATACACCTGCACGATTACGCCATCGGTCGCCCGAGGTGCGAACGGTCGCTGGATCGATTTCGTCGATAGGTGGTGATTGTATTTATTTTCGTGCTTATATCCCATTAAGGTTAAAGCGCGCTGTCCTGGGCACACAACTCTGATTCCTGTGCTGTCTGTCATTTAATCTCAGTATCGGCTCCATCCCAGAGTTAGTGCTTCACTAGGCTATGTGGGTAGGTTTACACCACTTACACTAAAGTTTGTTTTATTTAACGACGCCTCTAGAACACATTGATTTGTATTTTATCATCGGTTATTGGACGTCAATCAT
>JAULBS010146893.1:0-12372 GCA_032355785.1 Symmetromphalus regularis | reverse complement strand
TTGGAAACTTTTGGATGTGAGTAATATAGTAATAACTACACTTGAAACTGATGAGACTTTTTAGTGCCGCGATAGGTTGAACGAAACTTCACGTTTTTCAGCTCAGCGTACGGCCTATACAGTACAGAAGCATTTATAAGTTTTGAACATAGAAAATAAATGGTTAGACAGTCATCATTGTCATGTGTAGCAATGAGGCACTTTTATTTTAATCTGAACAACAATATGCATATAACCTTCAATCCTCTGCAGAATATCTACACTCTTGTACAAAACTGAATAATGGCTATGTTATGAACTCCTGAACAAATATGTATATGACACACGTATGAACTGGATCTTTAAGGGTAAAGTGCTTTGTGTGTTGCAAACTGCATTAGCAAGTAAATGCTGTGAAGGTCGCCATGTAAAGCATGTATTCTTTTTGAACATTGATTTTGGTAGCAATAATGCTTCACATAGTGTTCTTAATACCATGTATATCACTGTACACACTGAAGCATTATTATACGTATAATTTGCACTCCCCTGTTATTATTATACGTATAATATACACTTCCTTCCAATTATTTGCACTCCACCAGTTATGAATTTCGTTCCAACACCAATGAATATATACAAGACCACCCAACCCATTGTTCCAGCTAATTTATAAAGTGTAACACCTGGACTGACTATACTAACTTGTACATCATTTATTTATTTTTTCAAAATTGAAACATAGGACAGCAGTGAATGATGATTATTTTAATCATTTCGATTATTGTAATGGAATTTTGAAATGTTTTACGTATATTTACCTATTTCTTGCAGGATAAGTGTCCTGTGCTTGACACTAATACTCTAGGAACTAGTTATTGATAAGTATGCACTTTTATGTGCGTTCAGTTTGACTTTCCAGTTCGATTCCTCGTGGTCTGGGAATGAAAAACAGCTTGGTCACATGTTCTGGATCAGATGCAATAAGCCACCATCTTGGATTTAAAATAGCCTCTCTTCTATATAGTTAATTCATAAAAAAAAAGCATCAAGACACTTGCCAAAATAGGCTTCAAAATATCACTTTTAAGGATTTTGTAATGAAGGTAAGGCCATTTATGAAAGTTATTTAATCCAATCCAGATTTTTTTGAGCCGTGTCCTCTGTCCTACAGGTTCGTACACGCTACCCCACTGGCCCGACATCCCGAGAGCAGGGCGCTGAGCCCTGGGAGAGAACCTGGGGAAAAGGGAGAGTAGGGAGGTATGGGTGGGAAAGTACAGACAATTAAAAACAATTGCTCTGGATGTAAGGGGTAGGGCGCGGGCCGCGTGTGCCCCCACTTAAATCCGCCTCTGATCATGGAATCTAAGAGACATAATTGTCTAACACTTAAGATAATACAAGTAAACGCTAATACTTGTTATTCTTTTGTAGAAAACCGACTCGGAATTGTGATATATATTTGCAAAAACGAGAAATTCCCGAAATGAGGTAATTTTATGTCAAATCATTGAGTGGCATAGACTGATCAAGTGGGGACGAGTAGATGGGTTAGCAGTGGGTCCAGCACCACTTCGATAGACAAATTCTCCCCTACCCCCATTATAATTTGGTCATAATTATTTATTTTAATACCTTTTTGTTTTACTTTTAATACAAATTATGTTTTTTTCAGCCAGACTGTTACATGCATGTAAATTAATTTGTAATACTCTATTCAATACAACAGATGGAAACTTGTTACGTTTCACCTAATCTTTAAGGTATGAGAGACGTAAGTTTAATAAAGAGGTAAGTGTTGGTTTTGAAAAAAAAACAAGGCCCTATCATGGATTGAAAATAATTATTTACATATTTCTGGTATAAACTAAGATGAACGCCATGTCAACTTCAAGAAGGGAGTAATCATTATATTAGTTTGAACAAATTAAATTCCTCCCTTCTTGTTCACAGTTAATGTGAATTATAATAAAACTCATTACCAATTACTGTCTATGACATATTTCCACTTACACCGACCAGTAATTCACAACTGGTGTATCAAATACCGTGATATGTGTTATTATGTCTGTGGAATAGTGCATATAAAAGATTCATTGCTGCTTATCGATAAGTGTAGCCACATTAGTGTGGTGACAGTGGGGTTTCGTCTCTCCTTTTAACACTAACCTCTGTCATGAACAGACAACTCATGAAGGTGAACTGTATGCCCAGAACAGTGTGCTTGAACCTTAATTGGATATAAGTACAACTTGTGATGTATGTTATCGACTGGTTTGTTTATCAGATGGTTGAGTCTGTGAAACTTTCATAAATGACGATTTCCGGTAGTATCCAACATGGCGTTTGTCAACTATTTAATACGGTGTCAGATGAAAACGTGAAAATAGGACAGAATGAGAATGATTATAAGTGTTAAAAGCTGTAAATGCAATCAATAAGAATTCTAATAACAAAACATGGAAAATTTAGGAACTGGAAGTCCAAAGATGGACTGGGATGCATTGGATTTATTGGCGGCGTGAAGGTCGTTCATGACGCAAGTCGAATTCATGTTTGGTGGACCCTTGAAAGTAAAGTGTAATTATTTGATGATCTGGGTCGGGGGAAAAGGAAGTGATATCCATTCGACTTGGACACTGTCGGATGAAGATAAACACAATATTTTCTCGTTTCAAGTTTGGATGTATTGTTTAGGAAAAAGAACAACATTTTGAAGAATTTCTCACTAAGCTCAGAATAACTGCAAAAGATTGTGATTTCAAGGAAGAAGATAATATGATAAGAGACAGAATAGTGTTTGGAACAGAACACGAACAGGTCAGAGAAAAACTGATAAATGAAGGTTCAGCATTAGATTTAAAAACTGCAGTAGACATAGCAAGAACACATGAAATTTCTAGCATTCATCTCAAAATAATGAAAGCTGATGATAAGGAAGTGCACATGCTTCATTGAGATCAACACAAAAGATTGGTAAAGCATAAACATAAAAACGACAGATTGTACTTGTGTACATATTGTGGAACAAACCACAACAGGATAACTGTCCAGCATGTGGTAAACAGTGTTCAAATTGTCACAAATATTACTTTTGGTCACAGTGTTTAATGAAAAAATCATGAGAAACTTCCAGATATGAGAGACGTTATATAGATCGAAGACACAAATCAAAGAAAGTGTATGAATTGGAATTGAGAAATGATAGTGATGAAGAAGAGTATGTGGATATGGAAATTAATGAAAAGACTTAACTTTCTTATAGACTCAGCTGTTAAATGCAATGTTATTTCAGAAAAGATTGCAAGAAAAATAAGGAAAGTCCAATTTTGAAGACAAATTCAGCACTAAAGACATATACAAAAGAAAAAAGTTACAGTTTCTGGAATTCTTTTAGTAAATGTTAAACATAACAAGAAGAATCATAGAATAGAGTTTCAGGTTGTTGACATAGATTCAAAACCAGTGCTGGGAGCGCAAACTTCTAAAGAGCTAGGACTGATAAAAAGGTTATACCCTGTCCAGGAAATAACACCAGTGCAATTGGATAATGATTGGAAAGAAAACTGAGAAAAAGTATTCAGAAGTTTTTGTTGGACTTGGTTGTCTTCCTGAAACACATTCCATAAAAAAATGATGTGTCCATAACGCTTGTTGTCCACCCACCAAGGAAAGTCGCTGTTGCGTTGAAACAGAAAGTTAAAAATTAACTAGATCGCATAGAGAAAGAGGGTGCTATTTGTCAGACAAGTAGAGCCAACAGAATGGGTGAACTCAGTGGTAACTGTAGTGAAGCCGAATAAAATTCGCATATGCATAGATCCAAAAGATCTGAATAGAGCAATTCTTCGTGAACATTTTCCATTGCAGACTATGGAAGAAGTGATATCACAAATGCCAAAAGCAATTATATTTTCAAAACTGGATGCTATATCTGAATTCTGGCATATCAAGCTTGATGAAGCAAGTTCGAAGTTTTGTACATTCAATACACCTTTTGGGAGATACAGATTTGCTCGTATGCCGTTCGATATCAAGTCTGCACCAGAGTTCTTTCAGAAGATCATGTTGCAGATGGTCGAAGATATCGATCGTTGTGAAGCTATCATGGATGACATTCTTATATGGGGAGCAAATCAAGAAGAACAGGACATCGCATTTAACAAAGTACTTCAACGTGCCAAGGAATATAACTTGAAGCTGAGTCCTGGCAAGTGTGACATAAGTCGAGATCAAGTATCTTGTGATGTTTACTAACAACTTTGATCTCTTGGGGAAATTAGAAAAGAAACCTATTACTAAGGGGTGGTTCCCAGTTATTAAAGGGATGAATAGTAGACGTTCAGTGTCAATAATTGTGAACCGATCCTAAATACTATTTTGTTTCTTCAGTCCTGGGGAATATCTCGATGAGGATATGGAAGAGATGGAATAGAAAATAAAATCTGAATCACGAAGATTTCAACTTTCAGTGTAAGTATTGATCACGTGATTGTATATCGGGAAAACGGATCATAATTATTACATAAGTAGTCAGTGTGTATTTAAAATTGTTTCTTGCGCTCATTTGATATCTATATATATAAAAGGAAATCAGGCTCTTACGTCTGCAATTTGCCCACATGGAAACCTTGGGCATACTATACTTGCTGGCCAATCGCATTTATTTGTATTGACGAGTTTGGATCGAGTATTCATATCTGAGGTGCTTTGGTCATACAGTTGGACGCCTTCGGTTGACTCATTCTCTGATAGTTTTTCTCCGTCCCGATCGTAACCTCTTGACTGGTATATCAAAGGGCGTGGTATGCGTTGTCCTGCCTGTCGGAAATAAGATATAAAAGATCACTTGTTGCTAATGTAAAAAATGTAATGGATATTCACAAATCAATGTGGTTTCATTAAAACAATAAAACAGTAACAAAACAAGATACCAACTCTTCCAAACTACTATTAGCTATATTGCTGAATGTTAATTTGTTGAGAAACATTTTATTTAAAGAGGAGTAAAATTAAAACAAGGTTTTGTAAATTGATATCTACATACATATACATAAACGTTTTTGTTATTATAATAATGTTATACATTTTGCATGATTTCTTCTTTTTTTTGGTTTCAGTATGAAGAAGATTCGTGCAATTCACCTTTGAACAATGATGTCTTCTTTCCATCTTCTTTTCTAACACAATATCCGGTCTTCCTTCATGCCTGTCTGTCTCTCGTTATTTTATGAATAAAAGTAATCCAGAATTGTAGTATTTGGTAATGAACGTTGTTATTATCATGACTATTTTTATCTTTGTTCGTTAAACATTTATGAAAACATCTGTAATTTCCTCGTACGTAGAGCTGTTTAAATTATAAAATGTACTTAACACCTTTAAACACCGTCATTATGCAGTCTGTGGAATATTTTTTTATATTTAACCATTTTAAATAATTTTTCCTTGCGAGGCGCCCTTCGTATCTTTCCGTCAACTGCTTTGACTTATCTAAGTCATATACAAATGCTATTAACAACCATTTTACCTTGAGCGACGCGTCTCGATAGCAAGACTGGGACGTTTACAAATTCTTTAAAGTTTACAGAGAACCATTAAACGAAAATAACAGTATTTACCCTAGAATGAGTATAATTATTATTGTTAAAGTAAAACTTCATTTAGGTCTATTTTGCTGTTATTGTTAATCTTTACCTATTTGACTTTGTATTTTAAAAAATGACGCACTATAGCTGATTCTGAAGTGTCATTAAACAATCATTTCATATGTTGTATTTACATACTACAGCTTAACTTTGTACTTATGTTGGAATTAAGCTGTTACAGTTAGTGATGATTGCAGACTGGGATAAGAAAAGAATCAGATAACTCCCTGGTTACTCTTCAAAGGGCGTGTAATCATGCTATGATTACATTAATGTGTCATATTGAAATCACAGCTTTCATAAAACACTTTCAATGGAGATACTAACAGCAACAAAGCTTTATATTTAGCGTTCAGGTTTATGAATACATATGCGATAAATGTTAGTTGTTGGATAAATGTCGTGTAACATTAAATAACACAAATAGCAGTAGGATTAATAAAGAAATAACAACAAACGTGATATGGAATGGATAAAGCAAATATTATAATTATTATAACAGGTAAAGTTCATGTATTTCTACAAACTTTCTGAAAGAAATACGTTTATATTTACAACAATGTTTATCAGATATTAACTTAAAAGTTTGCTTTCAATTCAATTTAAAATGTTAAATGTTTCTTAATAATTCAATAACTGATAGTATATAACATCTCAGGAAGTTATTCCGTCTACACGTTTACAAATTCATAAATGTTTAATGTCTTTAAACGAAACAGTACCGTTTACATCGACATGTTCAAGAAGGTAAGCGATCGCTTGCTAGAATTGTTTTTATGCATAATTGTAGATAAATATGTGATAGAAGACGGCAGTATCAAGTCAAATTGTTCGTAAGGGTTTACCCTTCTGAACACACGACAGGTATGAATCGTCACCTGAGAACTAACTATAGTCTGTTTACGCTACTTGGAACATGGTTTTTGGAGAATAAAAACCAAAATATATAACTTACCTCATTAATGTTGATATTTTTCGAAATAAAAAAATGTCTTATTTTTCTCTAGATTGATATGTCCGTTGGTTCTGTATTGTTTAAACAGCAGTCAAAAGTATTGTTTTGGCATTTCGAGCCAGAGTTAATTTGACCGCCATTTTGCAGACGTCGGACAAATCCATTTAGAATGGTGATGTTAGGTAATTATTTGTATAATGTATTTTTAGGGTACGCGGTTATTATTTTATAAATATATTTATCATAATTTAATATCAATGCCATATTTGCAAAGATTTATTTATTAAAGCAAAAACGACGAACGAGATACGAATATTACCGGAAATGACCGAGATGTTTGGAATGCGAGTTACCTCACTTTGTAATGATCTCGTGTGCCATATATGTTGCCGTTGTCAAATATAATAGTATTTTACACTATGTTGAATAGGTAACATTTTAAATTATTATTGAACAAAGTAATGAAAACAATTGGAACATAGGACATTTTTGTTATTTCCAAAACTCTAGTCGTTTTTCGCCTAGGTTCACGCAAACTAAAGTAATCGAAAAAATCCATGTTCCAAATAGCGTAAACAGACTATAGGTCCTAGTGAATTTTTGACAGTGTAGGAAAATGCGATTGAAAATCCAGAATCCAATAAGCACTATTCTGTGAAATTTATTCTGATATTCTATTTTGTATAATCCATGTATATTCAAGTCAGCTGAAATGAGCTTATTGGGATAGATACTCAGGATTGTCTGTGTGTCTACATGGAATTGCAACTCTAGAATTAAACAAAAATTCATTGTATGAAAGCTTTATTTTTAGTTTTATGTTTTAAAAATATTGATAGGTAAACTCTTGACCTCATATGATATAGTTTCAGTTCAACTTGGACTACTTATCAGCAGTTTTGAATCAGTTATCTTGAACATGTGGAACCTAATGTAATAACTCCTGAATATCTAAAACTATAACTCTTTTAAACAATCCGATCAATCCACTTTCGACTTCAGACTGATTACACTTAACATGTCAGTGGATAGGGCACTAATTTTAAAATTCATTTGTTTTCCTCATAAACCTAAATTTCATCTGGAACTTTCAAAAATCTAGAAAATGCCTTACAAATAGGAAACCAAAAAAAATAATAATTGCCAATTGTACATCCCTTCCTTAAAACGTGTCCGCGTCTGAAAACTATTAATTTTTAAACTCTTTAACATAGCTTCAATCTACCTTGGACAACAGAGTGATTACATTTAAAAATATAGAAATATTAAGTCTTAAACTGCCATTTTTAGATCACATGACCCCCTTTCAGTCCTGCTATTGGCTGGCAGGAGATAGATTTTTGTGACACTGAAATGAAATTCCAAATCTGGGGAGAGCCCTTTGTAAAAGTGACCTTGACATAAAATGGGTACACATATAAGCAGGAAATGGTGCTGAATATAGACATAGTTAACTTGGGGATGATTTGATAAAAAAAAAACATCAACTTTGAAGGATATGTCAGATAAATCTAGTTTTATTTGGCTAGTGAACAAGAAGAATAAGGGGTTATTCAAAATTACCAACATTTTCCTATTCGTACACCACGTAAACATGTAAGGGACGAACGACATTACGGAGGCACTTCACGTAGGACAATGCACACGCACAGTCACCCATACCACACACAGACATAGACAGACATACACACATACACACACACATACACACACACCACTCACACAGAGATACCCACACCCACCCACCACACACAGTTACAGACAGACACACACACACACACAGACACACACACACTCAACCCCTGCATACATACATGCTGACGTATACATACACACAACACACATACACCCTCACACACAACACACTAATACACCCACCCACATACACACATGCATGCACATGCATACGTACACATAACATTCACATACAACCCCACACACGACACTCCCACCCATCAAAACCCACATTGGCACACATACACACGACACACACAGCGTACACCCACATACATATATACATATATACATACATACATACATACATATATACATCATACATGCATACATACATACATGCATACATACATATATGTTCATACAAAATAAAGTTTGTTTTATTTAACGACGCCTCTATATCACATTAATTTTTATCTTATCATCGGCTATTGGACGTCAATCATATGGTTACTCTGACATATGTTTTAGAGGAAACCCGCTGTCGCCACATAGGCTACTCTTTCCGATAAGCAGCAAGGGGTATTTTATATGCAACTTTCCACAGACAGGATAGCACATACCACGGCCTTTGATGAACCAGTTGTGAACCACTGTTTGGAACTGAAATTACCCATACATACATACACATACATGCATACACATACTACACCCACACAAAGATACCCACACTAACAACAAACAAACACACCAACCCACATACACACACATCATACACACAAGACACACACACACAGCACATCCAAAACACACAAAAGAATCCATGAACATAGTTTAAAGAAAGAAAAGCAAAGTTATTTATTATCAACCCTGGCCAAAGTTTCTTGTCATTGGATCAACCAGTGATGAGGCTTTAAAAAACTCTCCCCTTTTTTCTATTCAAAAGGGATTATTTGGTTAAGCTGGTGAACCAAAGAATATCAGAAAGATGCGAAATTGTTCAGTGTTGGTTGAGTGTTCACCCCTTGGACCCCAACCAGAGGGCCCCATGCAGCACCCAGCCACGGGGTCTACTGCCGCTCTCGGCGGCCCTGCTAGTGGTATTTCTTCCACTATGACAATTACTACTACTAATACTGCAACTACTAACAGTGCCCCTATCACTAGTATTTCAACTACTATACTATAACTACTACAGTAATGCTGGTTGATTTCATATAAAAAAAAAAAATTAGTATGACCCAGTGTACGTTCATACCAAATTTCATGTTTTTAGCGAAATATGCAAGGTTTGACCAATAACGCCTTTTTAAGTCATCCAACTATAATATACTAGAGCATTATCCCCCCAGTGGGCTAATGTCCGAGGGGGTAATGTCCTAGGGGGTAACGTCCGAGGGGTTAATGTCCGGGTGGGTGGGTTAATGTCCAGGGGATAATGTTCAGGGGGCAATATCCTAGTACCACTGAATAGTGATCACACATATTCGAATTCAAAATATTCATTTTAGTTCAATTATTAATAGAAAATGTAGATAACACTAACCGTGTATCTCAAATGTTATTTATTATTATAAAATACATTTAATTTAAATTTATGCTGTTATTAAGATATACAAGAATAAATTATTTTACGAAAGCTATACTGCTCAATAACTAACTAGACCAAGCATCATGGAACTAAAATATGTATATTGCATAAAGTGCCAATCGCTTGTTGTAGCATGGAAGTACATATCACAGCGACACACATTACAGCACAAGGCAAACAGGGAAGGGGTGCTAGATGTGGCGCCGGGGGTTGTATGTTTGTAATGAAATAGGTTTCTCCGAATGTTGTTTATCTATTGAACATTTTAATATGTTCGAGAAAAGCCTGAAGTGTGTGTGGCGATTCATAAATTATAAATTAAAAATAAATCAGCCTTTCACATAAATGGTGATTTCTTTAATTTGTAATATAGGTCCTCGATAATGTGGTCCTTAGCAAATGTTGAGTAGTATAGTTGAACATAATGTAAAATCATTGAAACTGAGAAAGCTAAATCAGCTGTTGTCCTGGCAGTTCATGTAACGGATGTTGATGATCTCATTGTGCCACGTCAGCATTATTTTTTATAAAATCAGGTATTGGAGTTCTACTCATCATCCACAGTATAAGCCTTCATTTATTGATCATATATAAAATATTTTTGAGGTAAGTTAAAGATTTTTTGCTTTTTATTCACTTGTTTCGTGATGAGTATTCTTCATAGCTGATAATTTGTAGGTAAACATTCTTTTGATTTTGAGGTACCTTATCAGGGATTTAAAACCGAAGATTAAGCATCTTACACATGAAATCAGAGTGTATGTATCTCCATTCTTCCATCATTATAAAACACGTTAGGTGGTCCAATTACATTAACGAAGTATCAACGATTATTTGAAACCTTGTTATTAAGATACATAGCCAACCATAATCCAGTATTTTCCGAAGTCTAGTTACAATGCATGGTATTGTGGTTTGTAAGAAATCGCATTGCGATCAAATACTTGTTACTTCGGCATTCAAGGTCACCGAGACATGCAAGCCCTCTCCCCATATCAAGAATGGACCTTAAAATGTAAATATAAATGATTATGGATTTAAACCATACATATTGATGGAATAATGATAATGATTATGTAGATAGGTATTGTACACGAAACAAGAGCCTACACATAGGGTTTAGTTCAGGCGAAAAGAAAACCTAATTTTGGTTTATATATAAGCTATATTGTTTGCGGATGTTTAACAATTATGGAACGCAATATCAGACAATTCGTGCGTAACGTAATTGTTAAATAGCCACTTTTTTTCATGTAATGGGACAAACAAAAGACTGAGCTGTACCCATTGAACTATTTATCCATCTAACCAGTGGTCCGCAAACTAGTGTGACAAAGGCAATGGAATATCTATGGTATAGCACATTCAAGACACCACTTACAGCTAATCAGAAAAGTAGCCACTGTGTCTGTAACTGATTTCCTCTAAAGACCATGACCGGCCACGGTAAAACTGTCGATTTCACGGCTGGTAGGTACTGGGGTCAAATCTCAGTCGAGGCATGGGCTTTTGAATCTCGATACTGGCTCCAACATAGTGAGTGCACCGCAAGGCTAAATTAGTAGGTGTAAGCCACTTAAACCGACCAGTGATCAACAATTGGATTATCAAAATCCGTGGTATGTGCAGTCCTGTCAGTGGGAAAGCGCATATAAAAGAGTAGTCTATGTGGTGGTAGTGTGTTTCCTCTAAAGATCATAAGTCACAAAATACCATATACCAAACCATAGCCGCTTAATAAACAATGTGCTGGGATGTTGTTAAACAAAAAGGTCATTCCTTTCCTGAAGATCATGGGTCACAAATACCGTATGTTTGACACATAATAACCGCTGAAAGAAATGTGCTAGGGTCTCGTTAAACAAACAGTCCATTTCGTGTTTTCTTTTCAGACTAACCCATACAATGGCTGATGCGAAACTATTCGTACTGATCTTGTTGATAGCTGGTTTTTTATCAAAAGGACTTGGTGATTCAGCTTTCGAGGACTGTGTTGATGACAACAAAATTGCCATCGAGAAAGGGTGAAAAAAAAGTTTTCTTAAAATATTATGTAATACCCGAAACTCCCTATCTGGTAGTCATTATGTCATGTGCTTTGTGATGAAGCGTGGGATCCATCCCACTAGGTAGAACGTTTACCAGAGTTATTTTGGTCACAGGATCGAACCACCTCTGTGAACTCATTCTATGGTAGATGTTTTTCCTGCCCCAACCAATATCCCACGACTGGTCTATCAAAGACCGTGATATATACTATCCTGTGTGTGGAAAAGTACACATAAGATTCTTTGACACTGTACAAAAACGAAATCACACTTAGTTAAAAATAGTCTTATATGCGTTAAATCTGTGAATCTGTGTTGCGTTTTCATACATTTTGGCGGAGCAGAATTGAAACTAGATGCACTATATATAATAATTGATCTTAAATTTTTATGTTGACAGAATCAACACCTATTTTTATATTAATTGGCTTACATACATACATACATACATACATACATATATACATATATATA
>JAULBS010146883.1:0-12373 GCA_032355785.1 Symmetromphalus regularis | reverse complement strand
CTAACACTAACCTCTGCCCCGGGCCCGGTGCCCTAGTCTTAGGACATTGGACCCGGGGGAGACGGGTCCGAACCAAACTGGATGTGGACCCGTATAAAAAATACTTCACCTCACCTTAAAGCAATCATACATTTAAAGCCACGCAATTTAAAACTACGTCTGATTTTAAAGAACAAACTTAAATGATGACCTTGAATGGTCGTTAGCATTTTAAATAATAGCCTACTAGTTGCATCTGGTTTCTTCTGTAGACTATATGTTGCGTATGTTTTACACCTAATAGCTGCTGATTAAATAATGTGCTGAGGGATTTTTAAGGTTCCTGCTAAAGGACAAAATAGGTAAAACTGACAGAACATGATTTTAAAAAATATATATTAAAGGTAGATCTTAATGCATTCAAATCCGTAATAGTCTGGTTTCAACTTTTTTATTGCTCATAAATATAACACGTGATTGCAATTTATCTAACCAAAACCTGTTCTGTGAAGTGCAGTAAAATCCATTTTAGGTCACTTCATAATACAGACATCTTAACGAATGTCGTGCCATTGAAATATTGAGGGTTTTGCCCTCCACCAATGTCGAAGCTTTCGTGCCTTCAAAATATGGTCGTGAAGAAACCATTAAAAGGTGTTTTCTTTACAGAATACGCTAGACCTTCAAGGTTCAGATAGATTTAAAGTGCGTTAAGTGGAGCGACGTAAATACATTTTAACGTGATCTTCCACAGCTAAGCGTTATGAAGCACATCTGCTTTGAGCACAGTTCTAATTTGAAGTCGATTGTATGGTTTGGTCGATTGGTTTAACTTGTTGCGCTTATGTGAAATTTGAAGTATATTGGTTTAACGTGTTGCGCTTATGTGAAATTTGAAGTAGATTGGTTTAACTTGTTGTGCTTATGTGAAATATGAAGTAGATTGGTTTAACTTGTGCTTATGTGAAATATGAAGTCGATTGTATGGTTTGGTCGATTGGTTTAACTTGTTGCGCTTATGTGAAATATGAAGTCGATTGGTTTAACTTGTTGCTCTTATGTGAAATTTGAAGTCATTTGGTTTAACCGTTTGCGCTTATGTGAAATTTGAAGTCGATTGTATGGGTTGGTCGATTGGTTTAACTTGTTGCGCGTTTCTCGGTAGGTTGGCTGGTTGAACTAATTTATGTGCTTTAGATAAGGTTCATTATATAACAGAGTTCAGTGTTAGTAGGAGAGATTAAACCCGCTACTACCACACTGTGGCTTCTTTGACTGATAATCAGCATGGTGTCTTTTATATGCACTATCCCACAGACAGAATAGCACAACCCTACCCAGTGAGCACTCACTCGGTTGTAACCGGTGCTTAGATAAAGACAATTCCATTCCTCGACTGAGCTTTGATCCCAGTGTCTATCAGCCGAGAGTGTGAAAGCGTAAACCAGTAAATCGACAGGGTTGGTGGTGAAGACCTTGAAGCAGGGATTCTTTTATGTGCACTTGTTCATGTTGTGAAGACGTTCATCTGGTTTAAAGATATTGCGGATTTTGTTTGTCTGTATAACTACCTAGTGTGTTTGAAAAAATTCATGTTTTAAAGACACTGTGGATTTATTAATGTCACATCTTTTATAAGTCATCTTCTCTGTGTTTTGAAAACATCCATGTTTTTTTCTTCTTCTTTTTTTTTGTTCTCTTTAAAAAAAAAAGACATTGTGGTATTTACGATTGCGTATATGAGGGATCAGTGACGGCAAACAAGCACTAGTCTGGTGAAGCACATAACTGAATACTATTGAACATCTTGAACGTCCAGCAAGGCGGGAATTACAACACCCACTCGCCGATAATGGCGGGAAAGCAATGCCGTCTGTGCTGATAATATGTCGTCTGTCACCACGACAGATGCCTGAGCTGCTATCTCGACGAACACACAGCTGGTTGTTCAAACTGGTCTTACGTGCCTTAATGAACAGGTTATTTCTAGATCTCACTTTCTAAGGCGGACACCAGGACTTCTTCCTGCGAGGCGTAGAGCGGTTATTTTTGCGAAATTGTCCTATTAAAAAGGGAACTGTTCAAAGATATAAAAGATACCTTGCTGCTTATCGATAAGAGTAGCCGCATTAGTGTGGCGGCAGCTGGTTTCGTCTCTCCTACGTTAAGAGCACGACCCCACCCACCCCCATCCATTCACACCACGCAAGAGGCAAAGTCAGTTTTAGATAATTGTAATAATTTTAGTCAGAAATCCACAAGAAAGCCTTCAGAGGAGGAATGTTTTTTAATTCCAAGAGATTAGTGTACTCCTGTGAAATGGTCGATTATCGGATCGATCCTTCTCAGTAGACCCATTTTCCGTTCCATCCAGTGGTCCACCAATGGTTAATCAAAGGCAGTGATATGTGCTGTCCTGTCTGTGGGAAAGTACACATAAAAGGCCCCTTGCTGCTTATCGGTAAGAGTAGCCTATGAGGCGACAGCGAGATTCCTCTAAATAAATAAGTCGGAATGACCATATGTTTGACGTCCAATAGCCGATTGTAAGATAAAAATCAATGTGCTCTAGAGTTGTTAATAAAACAAACTTTACTTTACCTTTACCGTCTATGTCTAAGATCATGTAATATATTGATACATGTCAACTAGTTTAATACCGTACACTTACCATACACGGATGCAGGATTTCTGATTTTTTTATTTTCACGTCCTTCCAATCGGAATATATATATATATATTTCTAGTAAAGGGGCGGACCCACCTCAGGATCCGCTACTGCTTACGTGGTAAATACAAACTGTTCTCGTACAACATTCCTTCTCGGTCGTAAAACCATGTTTCCTTTTCCTATAAATAACTTTACAGCCAACTGCAATGCAAATAAAATGCCATAGTTTGTTCAGTCGAATTACAGATCTCTTAATGAAATAAACTCCATTTGAAACTGACCGCACACACATAAGTCTTTGTGTTGAGAAGGAGTAGCATAACAGTCGGTGCTTTAAACACTTTGAACAATACATCTGATGCCTGATCGATACCGACTTAACTCCTACCGAGCGTCTCCGATGAAATGTCGGAAGCAAATATGTCATCACCGGCCATCATCGCTCTCGTCCGCAAGACTTACGTAATGAACCGATAACCTTGTCAGGACAGACTGTTATTCGTGAAGTGCCACGGTGCAACTCTGACGGACCATGTGATTGCATTTGATAGTTACGTGAGAGAATGGCTTAGAATCGCCACACGAAATTTCGTTGCATTATGCGTTATTGTTCACGTGAGAATTATGCCTGTAAGACAACACGCTGAGAAATATTGAATTTAGTTCTGAGAAGCTTGGTTTTATCCCATTTTCAATTCAATTTAGGTGATGTAAAAATCTCCATTCGTTTCAACTATTATAAATCAGTTCTATTCCTTTGAATTTCATTTATTCTCTCGTTTTGACGATTTGATTTTGTTTTATGTTATTTATTTATTTTATTTATATGATGGAATGTAGTTCTATTCAAATTATTTTAATAAGATAGTATACTGTTTAGGCATAATTTATATGTTTCTTAAATCCGATAAAAGGGTGATGAATGATGTAATAATAATAATAATAATAATGATATACAGTGGCGGATCCAGTAATATGATGCATATTCCTCTGATTCTTTAAAGTTAAAAAAAATAAAATATATGATAATAATAATAAATATTATAAATGTTATTTAAATTGCAAACTTTAGAGGGGGTGGGCCTCTGGAAACCCTAGATCCGTTACTGATATATATTCGATAAAAAGATGGAACGAAGGGATCAATAATAATAATGTTATGAAAGACAGAACTTCGTGGTTTAAGACGTTCTTCGTCTTATCATTTGACCTTCACCATATTAATAGTTATCTACCTACACCCCCCCCCCCCATTATCTCCATGATATTACTAAGCGGATGTGACGTCACGGCGGAAACGAGAATGGCAGGGTTCTGTAGACGTACACAACTGTGAAGTGACAAGGTATCGTGATTAGACACAGAACATTCAGTCCACTCAACGATAATGACAGTGGCAGTAATGAAATGCCATGGACGCATGGTCGGTCATACGTGAGCAAGATGTGTCATAACAAACTAAGACAGTATATACAGGACAAAGCAACTAGGGGCGGATTCCTCTTCTGCATTCAGTCTTTTGTTGGCTGTGTTATATCGGTAAACCGGATGTGGTCGTGAAGTGCGTCATCTTACGTTGATCTCAACTTTGGGGGACATGTATCAAAACATGTTCATTGATGTATACCCCAGCTTTTAGGCATTTATTAATGCTGTTGGAGAATAGGCCCGATTCTTTCTAGGTGCCTTGTGTGATCGAGACTAAAATATTAATATAGTTTTGCTTTGCTACAATAATTTAACTCCACCACCCTAGGTAAAAAAACAACAAAATCGTGTTAACATGATCAGTAAATACATACATATACTGTCAGATGCTTATAACTAATCAGTATTTATACTACTACAGAAGTGCAAATGGTAAATTTAAAAAAAAACTGGAATTTTTTAAAAACTATTTTAAAGAAAGAAAAAATCATCTTAACACTGATGTTGTCAAACATATTAATTAAATTATTTGGCCTTATATTTGGGCTCCAGAAAGATTACGTGACATGTAGCAGACGCCATTTATGCATCGTTTTGTGTTCACCATTTCCATCAGGCACTATGCACCTAAAGATGGCACTTTTAAAGTGGGAAAAAAAGGACATAGTAAAATTAATGGTTTTAGGGGCTAATAAACATTTGAGGTCAGTTACTTACTTGTTTCGACCTCAATGTTTTTGAAAATCGTTTGGATGTTTACAAAAATACTTTGGCAACGTATAGTAGATCTAGTGACTGAACAAATTTGCAAAATTCTGCACGCGCCGTGCACGAGAAAAGAAAGCGCACGCTGTTAGAGGTAGAACGGAGTTACGGGTGTTGACTATATAAAGCAGGGGTAGATCCACTTAATATAGTGTATGCACGTGACCCTCCACGTCCTGTTCCCAACCCCATTAACCAGCTGTATGGCATAATATTTACATACATGTCAATGAGCAATTCGTGTCTAGAACCAGTATACTCATAGTACATAGAGCTACTTTGACTAAGATATTTCTCCAAACGACCAAAATGGATATAATTAGAGTGTTATTAAAATTAATTCGTCAAATATATTAAAATGCTATAGTTACAATGCAACGTGGATAAAAGTGCATGTATTTTAAACTTTATATATATTTATAACCAAAAGAAGAGAAACACACACTAATTCTTTGGCGCGTTCCTTTATAGAGGTTTTTTTCAAACCTGACTTCAGAAAATCTATTTATTACAAATATTTCTGCAACTTATAGCGCCAAGTCTGACTAAAACGTGGCCTTGACTTTGCATAAAATGTATGTGCTATCTCAGAAATTTCCGTATATGTCTATAAAAAGACAATAAATTGTTTCATTATACCAAAGATATGTTATCGCTGTTAGAATAAGCCTTCTGGCGGTGTTTCATTCTCTTTGAAGAACGGATCACAAAAGGATTTTTGCCGTCAACACAGAACAATACTGACACTGGCCTTTCTTGTAGCTGAATTGGAAGGCTCGTGCATATGTAATAATTTATGCAGTGGATTGGAATGATTAATGAATTAAACATGAAAAACCCTTAATCATTTAGTTTAAAGATTTATTACTCGTTATGCTTAACGATGCTATGATTATAAATATACCCGGAATGCGTATGAATATATAAAGACAGCAGTTAAATATAGAATTATGGGGAATTATAAATTAAAAGTACAGTTTATGAAAAGGTGGGTGTACAGAAGGTTTTTGTTTTATTAAATACATGTACTTAATCGGGTGTTACACTAATGTGCTATAAAGGGTCACGTGTTTTCCTGGTGCAGAAAGGTTACTACGTTGAACATCTCAGAAATTATATAGTATTGTGGGGTGTTTCAAAAACATTTGTGTGTAAATAAATAAATGAATAAAACATTTGTTCAGCTGTTGAATGAAGACAAAAATGACAACCACCTCTAACATTTCATCTTGTTGACATGTTAATTTTCTTATGCTCCCTAACGACGGATATCTTGAAGTTCGTGCATAGTCTTGGCTTTTTAAATATTTTTACAACACACTTGCACTTGCTTGATCTATAATCTAACATCTTGAATCAGCTCGTTGTTATTTTTTAAATAATTTTTTTTTTGACTGTATGTTTACCGCTAGTGCGGCACAGCACATTCGTTCCTCATTTTGTTTCCGAACTAAGACCAGCATTGTATGACGATTGCGGGCTTCTCTTTAAAAACTCCCTTCTTAATCCCTTTGGCAGGTTGCTCTCGGTTTAGCCTCATTATATAGTTCTAGCTCTTACCAGGTCTTGTTGTGCGCTGCAGGTTCCAGCACAATTAATGTCAGATTCCCGGCAACGCTAGATCAACCAGATGGCTTTGAATAACGTTTCCGGTGCGTTCTTGTTCTTTTTCTCCAGTATTGTCTTGATGGTGCTTTTTCAAAGTTATTTCTATTTTCATCTCTTTGTTCTTCCATGTTTTCTTAAAGATTTTTTCTTTTCATTCTTTATATATATATATTTTTTTTTTTTTAGCTTCTAATTTTTTTTAATGATTTTTAAAACTTAATTAATTAATATTTTGGTCTCTTAAAAGTATTATTTTTTTATACATATCTTTTAATAAATATCCGACAATAATGTTTAGATTACCACAAATACACCCTACCAGTAGCGGATCCAGTGGATATAGAGGTCCGGACCCTCCCCTTTTCTCTCTCTCTTTTTTTTTTTTTTGCATTTTACGGATGGAAGGACGTGAAAATTAACCATTACCCATCACATTATGACCCCCCTTTAAAAAATCCTGCCTACTCACATCTCCCACTCGCGACAGACAAACGTATATAATATTATGTTGTAATTAAGTTAACACAAACGTTTATTTTTAAGTACCCCATATTATATGTGTTGAGTATCTGCATTGAATTGGACTCTTGATTTGTCCTTATTCTTTAATGAACATAAAAATGTAACAAAGAAAACAGCTGCATTCAAATAGCTTGGGTGACTAACATCTAAGACAATTGTTTCATTGGTTCAGATTGATTGATTGGTTATTAAGATTACGTTTGTGATTCCATAACAAAGAAATAGCCGATAAAAAAGATACTTTTGTCACCTGTAAGTAAATATCTTAAACAGCAGTTTTGGAGGGTGTATATTTTATTGATTGTCTGTCTGTCTGTCTGTCTCTCTCTCTCTCTCTCTCTCTCTCTCTCTCTCTCAGGTGTGCTTATAGCGTTAAATGTTTGTTCGAAACAAAATCAAGATGTTGTTATTTTTTGTTTGTTTCTCCGCCCACCCCACCCCTAGTTTTAGGTAGTCTTCAAAACCTCTTGACCCACTGAACCATTTCTGCTTCTAGCCTTTGATTCACGACTATTGCAACGAAGCTAGGGATGTGTGGTGTTCTGTCTGTGAGAAAGCATATATACAAATATCTTACTGCTTATCGACTACTGTCGGTTTTCTTCAAAAGACATCGAGTTGGAAATATCGTATGTTTAACTGCAATGTGCTGATGTCTTGTTTCCGGACACAAGCAGATATTACAAGACTGATAGACTAGTATATCATAAGCAGATATGACAAGACTGATAGACTATTATATCACAAGCAGATATGACAAGACTGATAGACTATTATATCACAAGCAGATATGACAAGACTGATATACTATTATATCACAAGCAGATATTACAAGACTGATAGACTATTATATCACAAGCATATATGACAAGACTCATAGACTATTATATCACAAGCAGATATGACAAGACAGATAGACTATTATATCACAAGCAGATATGACAAGACTCATAGACTATTATATCACAAGCAGATATGACTAGACTCATATACTATTATATCACAAGCAGATATGACAAGACTCATAGACTATTATATCATAAGCAGATATGATAAGACTGATATACTATTATATCACAAGGGGATATGACAAGACTCATAGACTATTATATCACAAGCAGATATGACAAGACTCGTAGACTATTATATCACAAGGAGATATGACAAGACTCATAGACTATTATATCAGCCCCCGTTGTGCTGTGATTACGCTATTGGTTTTTCGGCTGGCAGGTAATGGAATCAAATCCCAGTCAAGACATAGGATTCTTTTGTTTAATCTCAGTACCGGCTCCATCCCAGAGTGAGTGTTCTGCGAGGCTGAGTGAGCAGATGTACACCACGTATACCGAACAGTGGTCCACAACTAGTTTATCAAAGGCCGTGGTTTGTGCTATTCTGTTTGTGGGATTGGGGTATAAAATAGTTCTTGCTGCTTATCGGTAACAGTAGCCACATTAGTGTGATGGCAACGGGTTTCATCTGTCTTACTAACACCCTGGACAGAAAGCACAGGAAGCTGTATACCTAGAACAGCGTGCTTGAAACTTAATTAGATATAAACACGAAAATAAGTACAACCAAGCAACCTGATGAACGACTGGTCTCGACTGCGTCAGAGAGCGGGCTGCTTCACAGATGTAAGTTACTCAACAGTGCGTACAATTTAAACAGTTTTCTTGCGATATATTTCTACTGAAGACAAACGCAATTTCACTTAATACTATAAGAATTGCTTTTGATGCCTAAATCGATTTAATATTTTATTAACTGGACATTCGAATAATAATAATAATGACAATAAAAATAAATAAATAAAAATTGCATGCTAATTCGATTCTCTTTAAACGACTTATTTATACAATTTAAATAATATGTGACTTGAAAGGTATTTATTAGGCGTTTACAGAAGTGATTTTATTTATTTATATTAATATTTACCAAATAGCATAATAATAACAATAATATTAATACTTTAAAAATCATTACATAATGCGTTTATCCTATTGACATAATATTGGCTTTTATTTTTTAGATAACACAAGTACACTTTATTTACAACAATTTTCACCATATGGTTTTGTTTCCTTTGAAAAGTAAATCAGTTTAAAACACGAATGCAATTTTACTCTCTTATTAACCAAAGCACCACGAGTCAATTAATTAATTGAAAATTATTCAGTTTATGTTAAACTGCAGATCGACTGTTGGTTACCAGCAATCACGTGCAAGGAATGTTCCCGGCTTACGTTTTAAATCATTCCTTGGACCTCACGTTATATTAATTAATTAAAAATGTTTTCAGTTTATACTAAACTGCATATCGGCTGCTTGTTACTCAAACCACGTGCAAGGAATGTATCAGGCTTGCGTTTTAAATAATTCCTAGACATTCACCTGATCTTAATTAATTAAAAAAATATTCAGTTTATACAAAACTGCAGATAGGCTGCAAGCAACCCGCAAGCACGTGTAATAAGGAATGTCCCCAACATGCGTTGTAAATTCTCGTTTGGCATTCTGATGTTAATTTGTTTCGACCTAATTGCGTCCGGCTACCGCCAAATGGGTTCCGGTTACATTGCTTCCTTGCTTAAATTATAATTTACAGCGACAAATTAATAGCGAATTTCATTCACATTACTGTAGACGTCACAAGACCGTTTTATTGTACGTCCGTCTGTACAGGGGCAAATACATAATACTGAATTGAGGACACGTTACCTCCACGTCCACCTGCACCTCTAGCTCCCACAATCACCAATCTATTGCGCATCTTCATCTTTTGTCAGACATGCGTTTATAACATGAACACCGCTGATAACAGTTGAAAGCTCCCTCTGTCTACAGGCGCCCCTTCTATATAATCAAGAGTGGGATCCAGTAAGTTTTTCAGTGATGTACTAAAAAGGCGTCTGTAATAATAGTTTAAATCATAAATGTACATACACCCCTTCCCTGCACTTTAAAATATTGTGGATGTTACACTTAGGGTGGGTGAAAACCTCCATAGGTCTGTAGTTGCAGTGGCGGATCAAGTGCGGGATCTCAGCCCCCCAACCCCACCTATTTTTTTTAATGTTATAACGTTAAAGAATCCGACATCATAATATTGCCCCCCCCCCCCCAATGGATTTTATGGATCCGCTACGAGTTGCCATGTTACTTTATTTTCAAAACCACCGTAACTAAGTTAACATACGTAATTAAACTGAAACCATACACTCGTGAGTTAGATTTCAGTGTAATTATCACAGAAGACAATAAAACGATCTCTCGGGGGCATTCTGTACTTGTGGTAATGATGAAAATGTTGAAATTATATGAATATCTGGTGGGTTATCAAGTACACAAATTAATATATTTAGTGTGGTTATATTCAAATAGTTTTTAGCTATCCCATAAATAAACACCTGTCAAGTTTTCTAGCACCTGTGGAAGGCATGTTGACACAATTACTTAGCACATGTTAACATGAGAATGTAATTTAAACTACATATATTACCTCTATGAATAATATTGTATTGTTATAAAGCATACTACCCATAGTGTTACAAATATAATGACATGCAACACATGCAGTAGATAAGAAACAGTGTTTTCTTTTTCTCACTCAGCCTCAATATGCTAGCTGCAGTGATTCGCGAATGGCACGTGTGACATGAATATCGCTTAACGAAAACAACCGGAAAGTTCCGAGTTCTCTTATATTTATTATTTAATCTTTTATTCTTTTAAAAATATCTTGAACGACTAAATTTAAATAAATTATATGTATATTATGAATTAATCTGAGAAAATAAAATATGTTTCACTTTGTGTTTAAAAATGCACTTTGACCATGAAGTAATTGATTTGTGAATACGTCTTGTCATCAACTAATGGACTTTTAATTAGTAAGTGAATTACTGTGTGTACAGTCAATACTAATTAACTTCTATTCCTCTCCAGTGCCAATCGATATGGTCAGCGTAATAACGTGCAGGAAACACACTGTAATTATGTGTACATGCTAGTGTGCAGTCAATCAGAAGACTGATATTTTAACACGAAGTATATTAGAATTTGAATTAAATAAACAAACTTCATAAAATTAATAAATAAAACTTCATAAATAATAAACTTTATTAATAAATAATTTAAATAATAATTTAAATAAATAATAATTAACTGAATAAATAAATATATTAATTAATTTATTTATTTATCATATAACTGTGTTTCATTCCAGCGCATGAAATTGCCTGCGGCAATCGGTACTGCCGTGGACATAGCCGCGGTGTTTTGATTCACCGTGTACTTTTTTAGCCGAGGATTGAAAAAAAAATTCAAGCTGTATTTTTTCTCATTAAAAATAAAATACTTTACTCTAAAATTGCCGTGGAAAATGCCGTTGACACTATTACTCTACAGCATTTATTTTGCCGCGCATATACATTTTCTTAATTACAGAGGTTGCATTCATGGCATAGGCCCATGACATAAATCATGTATCAGGACATATAGCTGAGCATTTTTTCACGATTTTGCCAAATATAGATTGATTTGATATTCCCCATATTAAACACATTCGTGACGAATGCTCTATGTATGAAAGGATGTACACGTGTGAATTGCAATGTAGTTCTAGGTGCCAGTACATTCTAAATATTAGTATTAAAACTTTACAAATATTATATTTTAATATATGCAGAGTGCTTTCATTTTAAATGTTCCTCTTCTTACTTTTTGTTACTTTGCATCTGCGAAGTAGTTTGATAAAAATTTACTCAACTGTTAAAATTTAAATGAAATAAAAAAATTGTTTGCTCACGCGTTCAAACAGACACAGCCTTTATAAGCTTTTTGACCTTGTTGAATTAGAATTGATCTGGAAACTTTCCATAAAACTTTACCTAATTGGTCGTTTACTCGTGAAGTGGGAGTAGGGCGGGAAGATGAGGCAGCGGTGAATCGAAACAGTACTAGTGCCTGGAAACGATATCATTTTATCCTGAATATTGTCTTAAGATAATCAAAGTGTGTTAAGATTATACAAAACATCTACTACATCATCTGCATAGCATATATATTTCATACGTGTTACGCATATTATGTAGATGTGAGATAGATGTGTTTGGACAAGGAGTTATTTTTCATATATTATACTAATATACTATTATTCGTCATTCTAGTATAATAATAATAAAATAATAAATAAATAAAAATACTAAAAATTAATAAATTGAAGAAGTCTCTAGCGTAGCCAGCATCAGAAGAGGCGTTTGCCTCGTCTGGAATTTCCGCAGATTTGATTTATTTGTTTCCCTATGATACTGATATTTATTATCCACGTGGTTTGAGGCTCCAGCGTCTGGGTTTGCCACGGCGTTTTCCCCTCTCTGGCTAAACCTCACCCCC
>JAULBS010146872.1:0-12374 GCA_032355785.1 Symmetromphalus regularis | reverse complement strand
CCCACGGGTCGGACAGATTTATCTAGCCCTAGGGTCAGACAGATTTTTCTAGCACTGTGCAAAAGCTGGATAACCCTGTCCAGTGGGCAAGAAAAGTGGTATACACTTATCCACTGAACCTTGAGGAGCACACACTCTAGCTTGGAGCCAATACTAAGATACCGGCTGGACGACTGTTGCTCTAAATTGCCCAAACTACATATACAGAGTACAACAAACCTTCCTTTCCTTTGCCATCTTCATTCAAATCTTCTGGACTGACTGTAGGAATACCAAGCCTAGGTCCTCCATCAGACCCATCAGTTGCCCATTCTGCTAGCACAGTGAAGTGTGAGTTGTTCACATCTTCATCTGAACTGCTTCCATCATCATCACCTTTTTTAATCGTTATCGTTGAGGTATTAGCCAGCTCCTTCTTGACCTCATCCAATGGTTTGGAGGCCATCTGCTTGCTGAAGGCAGCTGTGGCTAAAACAATTAGTTGAAAATTAAAGAAAATTTACAAACTGATTTACATTTAATTTTTAAAATCAGTTAGATTATACTTGTACTTATATATTGGTTCATTTTATTTTTGGTTGTTATTTTGTTGTTATGACTTAAGATCGTCTCTGTTTACAATATAAATATTCTTTACCAAAGGACCAAGGGTCCACCGTTGCCTATACCAGGGATAGACCCCCTCAAAATCAAAAGCTCATGCCAATTGGTCCACCTTGTCTCCCCTCTATTCTGGCCTGCGTATACATGGTCTTTGTTAAACTAGTTGTTGTTGGTGCAAGTGGCATACATTTATCCATTAGCCTTGCAGTTCATTCACTGAGTTGGAGCTGTTATTGAAATTTAAAATCCCATGATTCGAATGAGATTTGATTCCAGTACTTACAAGCTATGAGTCTGACAACTTAACACGTTCAATGCCAAACACAATATAATGAGTTTCTTCCCATTGCCTCTACAAGAATACTGATAGTCAGCTACGTATAACAATCTTAAACATGTTTAACTTCATTACATTGATTTGTTATTCCTCATTGACAGAAAACTTACAGATGAGTTATAACCATTGCTGGCATGTTTAATTTACTATAGTGTAGAACTGGCTTTACTATGAGACTACTCGAAGCGGCAAAATCTGATATACTTACAATCTACACATATACTCGTAGTTAGCAGTTAATGTGTTAATCACTGGGGCAGGTCTAACATAAAATACATTCCACAATGAAAACTCACCAGCGACAACTTGAGACTGTATACTTGCACACTGTTCTTGTATTTTTAAAAGAATGTCCGCATCATTAGTAGATGTCAACATTTTTGCCATATTACTAGCTGCAGGAACAGAGGCAGTTTCTGCCTCTATCTTTTCCTCTTTTATCTTCACAACCGAATCATCAACCACAATAGGTTCCGTTTTTGTTATGTCCGTCTTGTCAGCTGTTTTCGAAGAGTCTGACTTTACCGACAACACATCCTGGCCACTCTCACTGTCTGGGGAATATATGTAATGGAATGGCTCCGAGCTATCCAGCTCACCAGAAAGACTCCGTAACGCACGTTCAGCCTCGCGAAAACACTGTTTATCATCGTCATTCTCTTCACCTAACTGAACAACGGGTTTCACATCATCTTTTTTATCCTTTACATTTTTAATTTCAAGTTTTATGTCTTCCTCGGGAAAAGCGACAGAATTAATGACTAGATTTGTCGGCACCACTGCTGATTCCTCCTCCTCCAATTTAACTTCTTCTTTTATTTCTTCAACTTTAATATTCTCCTCTTCATTTTGTGACGTTTTGTTTTCTTCTTCTTCCTTCGGTGATAATTTAATTTTCTTAGCTGCAGGTCCATCGGCCAGCCTGTCTTGTCTACGCTTCTCGGCTGCTAATGGACAAGCTGCGAGTCTGAATCAAGAAACAAAATTTTATTAAATACTAATAATTATTATTTTGTTCACTGGTTATTAATTAAATAATAAAAACATCGAGTAATAATAAAATAATAATGTCTGAAGACGAGCATAGTGAGCAAAAGAAATATGAGAGAAGCTGGTAAGAAATCGGAAAAATTATTTTAAAAATTAAATTGTTCAAATGATTACAAAAGAGTTGGAAAGTATTGAATCCACTGAAAATTGACATCTCTGTATAAGATATTTGTGCAAATCGACAATGTTTTTGGTCAACACAAATTGGAAAATTGACTGTTTGCGCTACTTGGAACATGGATTTTGGTCGATTACTTTAGTTTGCGTGAAACTAGGCAAAAAAGGACTAAAGTTTTGGAAGTAGCAAAAAAGTATTTTTTATAGAGTAAAAAAAATGTCTGAAGACAAGCATAGTGAGCAAAAGAGAAGCTGGAAAGAAATCAGAAAAATTATTTTAAAAATTAAATTGTTCAAATGATTACAAAAGAGTTAGAAAGTATTGAATCCACCGAAAACTGACATCTCTGTATAAGATATTTGTGCAAATCCACAATGTTTTTGGTCTACAGAAATTTGAAAATTGACTGTTTACGCTACTTGGAACATGGATTTTGGTCGATTAGGCGTGAATCTAGGTGAAAAAGGACTAGAGTTTTGGAAGTAGCAAAAAAGTCCTAGGTTCCAGTGGTTTTCATTACTTTGTTAAACAATAATTTAAAATATTACCCATTCAACACAGTATAAAACTCAAAAGTATTTCACAACCGAAACAAAACATGGCTGATGAGATCATTACAAAGTGGGTTAATGCTATCCATTTTAACATTACGAACATCTCGGTCATTTCCAGTAATATTCGTATCTCATTCATAGTTTTTGCTTTAATAAATAAATTTATGCAAATATAGCATTGATATTAAATTATGATAAATATATTTATAAAATAATAACCGTGTACCATAAAAATACATTATACAAATAATTACCTAACACCCCCATTTTTATATGGATTTGTTTGACGTCTGCAGAAATTGAAAGATGTGAGAAAAATATTCTTCACTATAAGATTCAAAAAATATACTTTCGAATTTTTTTTCTTTGAAAAAATATCAACATTAATGAGGTGTTATTTATTTGGGTTTTTATTCGCCAATAACCATGTTCCAAGTAGCATAAACAGACTATAGTTTATGTCACTAAAATAAAAATAAAATATATATATATTTCATAAACAAACTTACGAACGATGCCTGAAAAATGTGCCCTTAATGTGACCTTCTCCTGAACATCCTGGGAATGTACATCTGTTGAGTAGAAAACAAAGCACAATCAACAAGCAGGTCTATTTTTATTTCATCAGTCTAACAATACCTGAATCTACATCCTCCTAATTCATAAAACACAAAAATAAAGAGATTAACTTGTTGCTTTGTTAGAATTATCTGAGAACAAATTAAACAAAAATGATTAGCTATACTGTAATTAAAAACTGAAATTAAAAACTGGTTGTTAGATTCTCAGTAAATTGCATTACTTTGTAAAAATGAAATAGTAAATATTATTCATTAGTACTCTATATATAAACAGTAAAATGTTGACAGTTGTTAACTACCTTTATTAAATAATAGGAACAATGAAACTTAGTAATCTTACGTATTAGAGTGAATTTCAGAGGCTTGATCTGAAAAAGAAAAAATTAAATGTAGAAAAAAATAAGCAAAAACCAACAAGAACACAGTTTTATAAAGTTTATAAAATCACCTCATACATACAAATGATGTTAAGGTTGCACACTACCATAGATTGTTGTATGCATTCCAATTTTATTTGTATGTCATAACACATTTTGTAGAATTTCTCACAATATTAGAAGAGACAGGAATAGCATTTTTTTAAAGTATAATTAGTTGGCAATCATTCAGCTACAAAATATTTATATGTTGACCACTAATATTTTTAGCTATGTTGTTTTAAGCCTACAGCCCGTACGACGTCACTTTTATGTGCACATCCGCAAGTCATAACATGCACATCCACAATGGATCCTGTTTCATACTAATTATAGTAATAATGGTACAAAGACATACAGCCAATTTGCATGTTTCACTTGTAAAAAAAGGTTCGTCTGTATTGCTGTACTTTATATTAATTAATGAAAACAGACCTCTTTCTTAACGGACTACACCTAGCAATGTCAAGGTTAATAGTGACGTCATACCTGAACTCTGAATCAAAATGTAAATTCACATGCCTTCAACGAGATTTGAACCCAGTACTTATAAGTCTCTATTCTAATAACGTGACCACTACATCACAGGCATCGGTCTCTACATCAGAAACAAAGAATATCTTTAAATATGGTTATACATTTTGCAAAAACAAATATCTTATGTAGACAATATCACAAACACATAACATTTACAGGCATAACCAACCCCGACGATGTGTGTGTGTGTGGGGGGGGGGGGGGGTAGGGCTCACGGGTGTCTAATAGGCCCATAGGAGACCCAAACATTGTAAAAAAGAAAATAATATTAAAATTGTGATATTTATTCATCCAGATCTGCATACATGTACAACGTACACTAACCAGGCAGGTCCATCAATATGGGGTCAGCAGGGGCAAGTGCACTGGGGCCCGTGAACACTCATGGGTCTGTACAAAATATATGTACAGTTTACATATATATTAGTCTCAAGTCTTATGTAGCACCTAGCCCTGGCATGAGCGGTTCCATGGCGGGGGGCGCATGCCCCCTACCCCACCCCTAATTTTCGGACAATGAACATTTTTCTTGTAAAATCCTAAGCGCAAGTACAGGCCAACGCAGCAATTACAAGTCCCTCCAAAGTTGCGCCCACCCCCACCACCCCCCATTCACGATTGCTGAAACCGTCAATGCCTGCGGCCTATAAACGCTCTCGACGGACCTGGGGTGGAGTTAATGGAGCCAGTGTCATCCATCCTCAATCACATACTTTTTTTCTTCATCTTCTTTCATATATTATTCAAAATGAGTAAGTGATAACAAAAAACAACACAGGCTAACAAGATTAGCTAATATTTATAATGAGTTTATATTTCAAGATAAATAATATTAGGATTGACTCAGATGCACTTTTCACCATTTGCTTATGAAGTAATTATTTTTTGGTAGCAACTCCCTTAATTTGTAGTGAGCGTGTAACCGAGATAAAGGGAAGGATTATTTCTTTAAAACCTCAGCACATTGTTGAAAGTAGTTTTTTATTTATTTAACAATTCTTCTAGAGCACATTGAGTTTTATCTTATAATCGGCTATTAGACATCAATCATATGGTCATTCGGACATATTTATTGAGAGGAAACCCGTTGATGCCACATATGCTACTCTTTCCAATAAGCAGCAAGGGCATGGCCTTAGATGAACCATTTGTGGACCACTGGTTGGAACGGAAAATAGGCCAAACTGCAAATGAGTCTGTCCACTGAGGAGGATCGATCAGACGACCGACCGGTTCACAGTCAGACACGCCACTGTTTAAGCTAGATCCCACTCCTCAGCACATTGTTTATTCGACGGCTATTACAATTTACATGTAGGTGTTACATATGGTGTTTTGATACTAATGGTCTTTAGAGGGAACCCGCTACTGTCACATGGGCTACTCGTTCCGAGAAGGGATCTTTAATATGTTCTCTCCCACAAACAGGATAACACATACCATAGCATTTGCTAAACCAGTTGTGGAACACTGGTTGGAGGTAAAGGAAAGGATCACTTGTTTAATGTCACTCCTGTATATTATGTTCAAAAGCTATTGGACAATTATTATGCTTTTGTGACTCATACTCTTTTGAAGAAACCCGTTACCACCACAGTGACTACGATAGCAGCAAATGATCTTCCATAAGCACTTTCCCAGTCTTCTTAACCAGGGGCCTTATTCACGAAAAAGTGTAAGTAGTAAGTTGCACATAAACGTAAATGCACTACTAAAAGTTTTTTCTCAAAAAAGTGTAGAGTAACATTTTTTAAATCGTATATTAATGTCCAACCAAGTCACGTCTACGTCTTGCTTCAAGAATTAGGTAGTGCCCATACTTAAATTTACGACAGACGTAGCTGCCTTTTACACTTTTTCGAGAATATGGGTTCAGTTATGGACCTCTGGTTGGTACAACTGGCATTACTTATCTACCGAGCTTTGTGCAGCACTGAGCTAGTAGGTTTCGAGATTGAAAATCCCATGCCTCAACTGTGACTTGATGACGTACCAAACAGCCACATAACTGGCACCATAACCACTAGACCACTGCTATAATTTATGGAATGCGCTTTTAAAGGTGTTATTCAGGGGTGAATTTATATGCCAGAGGAGCCCCTTGTTTAAGGATTTCCATTATTAAAAAATGTAATAATTATAAAATTAATTTTATTCATTAAATTTAGGTTTTTTTAATTATTTGTAATGTAATTTAATTTCTATGTTAATTAAGGGGCCCCCAGACCTGAAGTGCCCCAGGCCCCCCCGAGGTCTAAATCCAGCCCAGTTATTTGAGAACTGCCACCATGTGCAACTGTTAGTACATGGTACTAACTTAGAAGATTCAGAAGAACAGAAATTAAGACAACATTAGATAAATGTAATTGTATACATTTATTTCACCGATGAATTGACTTGTTTGTAAATGTTTAACTCTGTGAGCAAAATCTTTCCGGACTTCACAAGCTGGTCACATTTTGTATTACACACTTGCCTTCATCTACAAAGAACTTTTACAAAATTCACTCTAAATAGTTCTCCAGCCTTACCAAAATATCTAGATCTCATTTTTATTGTTACCTTGTTCACTTTATAGTGATACCAATTTAAAACGATCAAAATAAGAAAATGAAATTAAAGAAAAGTGGTGGTGGTGGTTGTATTTATTTTCGTGCTTATATCCAATTACGGTTCAAGCACGCTTTTCTGGGCACACAACTCAGTTTTCTGTGCTGTCTGTCCAGGACAGAGGTTAGTGCGAGTAGAAGACACGAAACCTGCTACTTTTCTATAAACAGCAAGTGATCTTTCATATTATGCACTATCCCACAGACAGAATAGCACAAACCACGGCCTTTGTTAAACCAGTTGTGGACCACTGGTTGGTGTAAGTGGTATACACCTATCCAATGAGCCTTGCGGAGCACTCACTCTGGGTTGGAGTCGATACTGAGATTAATAATCCCATGCCTCGACTGATATTTGATCTCAGTACCTACCAGCCTTAAGTGCGATAGCTTAACCATTGCGCCATGGAGGCCGGTGTTAAAGAAAAAGAAAGGACTGGTTTTTATAGAATACCCCAGCACATTGTTTATTCGGTTGTTATGTGCTCAACATATGGGCCCTATTGTTCAAAGCAAGGTTAAGCTAACCATGGGTTATTTGAATATTTCAAAACCAAATTATAAATCATTGCAAATAGTAAATGAAGACATATGTTGAAACATAGATTATTATATTTATAGCCTAAGGTATTAATAAATAACCAAATCTGAAGTATATTTGAACTTTCTATGAAGGTATTTTAAAGAGAAATATTCATCTACCCCATTGTTAGCGAAACAATGCTTTGAACTGGGCCATGGTGTTTTACAACTCATGGTCTTCAGAGGAAACCACTGCACAGGTCCCTTTTTCCGATTAGCAACAAGGGATCTTTTATCTGCATTTTCTCAGCCAGGACAGCACATTCAAAAACCTTTGATTAACTAGTTGAACACTTGTCGCTGCATGTGGGATACACTTACCCACCGAGCTTTATAGAACACTTACTTACTCTGGGTTCAAACCAGCATCAAGATTACAAATCTCATGCCTCAACTGACATTTAGTTTGTTTTATTTAACGACACCTCTAGAACACATTTTATATGCTCCATCCCACAGACAGGACAGCACATACCATGGCCTTTGATAAATCAGTTTTGGACCACTGGTTGGAACGGAAAATAGCCCAAACAGTAAATGGGTCCACTGAGAAGAATCGATCCCATGACCGACTGATTCACAGGCGGACACTATCATTTGTGCTACATGTACATCCCACTCCCCCAGTGCATACAGCGATGAGAAAGAAAATGTAACCACCACCATCAGATTGGTGTATTTTTAGACTTGTCTGTTAGATGTTTCACTCACATAAGGAGAGGATACTGGTATTTTGTTCACTCGTGATCATACTTTCAGTATGTCCTTAATACAACCCCTGTAAATTAAAGTATGTCCTTAATACAACCCCTGTAATTAAGATAATGTTTACGGCAAAATAAATGCTGTGGAGAAATAGTGTGCACAGCAATTTTAGCATAAAGTTCACTTTATTTTTAATAATAATAAAAAAAAATTAAAACTAAAAAAGAATTAGTCTGCCGCCAAAAAAAAAAAAAGAGCCGCGGAGAATGAAAAACTCCGCAGCAATGCCGACTGCAGCAGGCAATTTCAGGTTTTCAGTTAACATGACTCTAAAGCTGTGATTCTCTAGTCCAGGCCCTTTAAAAGGTCAGACAAGCATGGATGCACAACTGGTTTATCAAAGGCCATGGTATGTGCTGTCCTGTCTGTGGGACGGTGCATATGAAAGATCCCTTGCTGCTTATCAGGAGTAGGCTATGTCAGTATGTGGCACCAGCATGTTTCCTCTAAAAGACATATGTCAGAATGCCCATATGTATGACGTCCAATAGCCGATGATAAGATAAAATATCAGTGTGATCTAGAGGCGTCGTTAAATAAAACAAACTTTTACTTTTTTAAACCTGCTGTTGACCTATTTTTTTTCTCCTCACGGTTTGCAAGATGTTTCCTAAATAAGTATTAACCCAGATATACAAAAACAGCCCTAAAAAAATTTTAAAAGCAAAAGTTGAATGTCAGATTTATCAAAAGCCACATTCTGTTCCTTTATGTCACATTCTCTGTCAAAATAGCTTCATGTGTTTTAAGGTGTTTCTGTAATTGATGGCCGTTTCTGAATTCCTTACCACATATGTAGCATTCAACATGCAAACCGTCCGTTCCTTTCTCCAGCTTGCATTTGTCTCTGTTTTTATTAATCCCATGAGAAACAGAGCATGCATTCACATCAAATTCACTAGAAGACGTGTTAAAAATTTTAAATGATTTCTCAATACTAGAATCCTTTGAATCAAGCTTTCCTTCATGACTCGGTATTTCACCAGATTGATGGTCATTTGATATTTGAATGCCACATACATGTAGCTCTGCAGGAAGGACGTCTTTCAGTTGAGACGTTATGTCTGATTTCATAACAATTTTTGACTGTGTTTCCTTTATCTCTGCATTAAATTCTTCTACCACTGAGTCACCTAACTCAGACTTTACAATTAGATTAGGTTCTTTTAAATCTGTCTCCAGTACCATTTTAGATTCAAAAAAATCTTTTGTAGGTATTACTTTGTTTTTTTTTTTCTTATTAGGCTGCAGTAAGGTTTTAGATTGTAGAATATCCACAGTGTTCTTCACTTCAACACTGGGTTTTTTAAAATTAGACTCCAGTATGATTTTATTTTTAAAAACATTTTTGGATTCCTTAACATCATTTTCAAATTCTTGCAAGATATTGCCCTCGGAGAATGTATTTGTGGCTTGATATTTTGTTATCTTTGGCTTCAGTTTCTTACTGTGAATTGTAAATTTTATAGGTTTAGTCATGGGAAAGTGAAGTAGCGAGCTGTTTTTACTTTGCTGCAATTGTGTGGATGCTTCTGGCTTCTCTCTATGTTGCAATGACTTTGAGTCATGATGATCACTTTTCATCATAACGTTTTGACTTTTTGTAAGAGATGAACTCCAACGATTCGCAGTACATTTATGAGACTGAAGGAATGCTTGCGACCAAAATCCTTTTGAACATACTGAACATTTGTTTGGTTTACTGATGGGTGGAAATGAAAATTTTGATTTAAATTTCATTTTCATTTTGTTTTCAATCTTCTTTGGACTACAATCTTTATTAGTAGGAATTATTTTCAACCCAGGCCCACGTTTTTTACTTCGCTTACGATCACTGAGATGACGGAAATGCGTAGTCAAGTGTCGACGTAGCGACGTGTACGTCGCATACTTCGTTTTGCACACTTGACATTTATAGGCTTTCCGCCCCGTGTGTGTTGCCATATGTATGTTTCTATTCCATGTTGAGCGGAATCCTTTTCCGCACTGAACACATTTATAGGGACATTCCCCTGTATGTGTGTATCTATGCGTTTTCAAATTCCACGCACTCACAAACCGTTTACTACAGAAATCACAAGCGTGAGGCTTAATATCGTTATGTCTCATCAAATGACGCTGCATGCTCTCTTTGCGTGTAAACGTCTGAGAACAGATATCACATTTAAAAGCCCGCTTTCCTTTATGGAACATCATATGTCGTTTGAGATTAGCTCTTCGTGTGAATGCCTGCTGACAGATCGGGCACGACAGATCGTCTCCGCACGGCAAGGACTGGTGTTTCTGGAGACTCTCCTCCTTGCTAAATGAAGCACCACACTTATCGCAACCATAATTTTTGTGAGTATTCAAATGTTTTACCAGTACACACTTCCTGTGAAAATTCTTTCCACAGATTTCACAACCAAACGGCCGAACGTCGCTGTGAGATTCAACATGCCGTTTGAGATCCTGTTTAGTGAAATATTTCTTGCCGCAAGTTTCGCACTGCTCTGTACGTTCAGTGTGAACACGTCGGATGTGGGATTTTATTAAAGCTGTTGTTTCAAACTGTTGTTCGCAAACACTACACGAGTACATGGCATCCTGCTCGTGACAGATCATGTGCTGTCGGAGATACCGCATGTAATGGAACTGTTTGCCACACATCTGACACTCATACACGGTAGATTCAGCATGAGAAAGCTTCACATGCTTTGCCAGGCTGGCTTGGGTGGAAAACGATTCTGAGCAGTGTTTGCAGTCGAACGGTTTGATGTGTGTGGACAGATGTTTCTGCAAGTTACCCTTCAAAGCAAATTTCTTCTGACAGACAAGACAAACGTAGTTCTTCTGGTCAGAGTGGCACAGTATGTGCTTCTTTAGGTTCCCTTTCAGCAGAAATTCTTTTCCACATTCCTATAAAAATAAAACACAAACATGGTCATGGACTATTGATCACTGGTGTATCCTGAGGGAGTCAGGTTTTGTGCACCTGTCTGGAGTCAAAATTTAAGGGCTTATCAAGCACTTTCAAACACTAATATTAGAAAATTCAAGGGCTTATCAAGCACTTTCAAGCACTAATATTAGAAAATTCAAGGGCTTATCAAGCACTAATATTAGAAAATTTAAGGGCTTATCAAGCACTTTCAAGCACTAATATTAGAAAATTCAAGGACCAGCTGGGTTAACAATTTCCAAATGCCAGAGGATAATAACCAATAACGCTGATAAATCACAAAAAAAATATTAAAACATGGCAGCAAAACCAATAAATAAGTATTGCGACACTTCACTTTACTTGATACGCCAGTTACTGGCACAAAATAGTGATGTTACAATATCAGAAAAAGTAAAGTTTGTTTTATTTATTGCCGCCTCCAGAGCACATTGATTTTTATCTTATCATCAGCTATTGAATGTCAGATATATGGTAATTCTGACATTTTTTAGAGGAAACCTGCTGCCACCGCATAGGCTGCTCTTTCCATTAAGCAGCAAGAGGTCTTTTATATGCACTGTCACACAGACAGGACAGCATCTACCATGATCTTTGATGAACTAGTTGTGGACCACTGGTAGGAAGGGAAAATAGCCCAAACTGCAAATGGGTCCTCTGAGAAGGATTGATCCAATGACCGATCGGCTCACAGGCAGATATGCTACTGTTTGAGCTACATGTATATCCTGCTTCTACAATATGAGAAATGCATATAATTAAAATAATTATTGTACATTAATTTATTATGTTCATGCAATCTAAACAACATAACAGTTATTTTGATGAAAATCATATCTTTGCCCAAGCATGAGTCTAAGGGATATTGAGAAAATATAGCGGACATGCAGACATCACTGTGGAAAGCAGAAAATAAGTATGATGATTCCAGACAGGTGTTCATGAAAAGGTAGCGCATCCTGCCCAATCTGTGAAACCCATACGAAGCAAACCTCTTATTTTAAATTTTCATATTTTTAATCTCCATAAAACAACACATGTATGACATTTTTATTAATGAGTGTATATTCTTTTAATTGCAACACATTTCAATACAATACATATCTATATTTCTTAGAGAAGTTCTGCTGTATCCAACTATGATCATGCCCCTTTAAAAGTATGGAGTGCAAGAATACACAGGCCAATCAATCAGTATCAATGCATTACAGGCTTTTCATTTTATTTGAGAGTAGGAGTTGGAAGGAAGAGAGTAGGAGGAGGAGATACTTTAAAGGAACT
>JAULBS010146861.1:0-12374 GCA_032355785.1 Symmetromphalus regularis | reverse complement strand
CTCATCAGTCTATTTTTCATTTTACAACTTCCACCTCATCAGTCTATTTTACAACTTTCACCTCATCAGTCTATTTTACATTTTACAACTTTCACCTCATCAGTCTATTTTACAACTTTCACCTCACCAGTCTATTTTACAACTTTCTCATCAGTCTATTTTACATTTTACAACTTCCACCTCATCAGTCTATTTCTAATTTTACAACTTCCACCTCATCAGTCTATTTTTCATTTTACAACTTCCACCTCATCAGTCTATTTTACAACTTTCACCTCATCAGTCTATTTTCCATTTTACAACTTTCACCTCATCAGTCTATTTTACAAATTCCACCTCATAAGTCTGTTTTACAACTTTCACCTCATCAGTCTACTTTACGACTTTCACCTCATTAGTCAATTTTACATTCTAATACAACTTGCATATAACCGTATTTTTCATTGGTTACATTTCGAAGGCTAACGCACGGTAGACGTCCGCTGTCGATGGATGTGTAGAACAAGATTAACTTTTTTATAGCTCCATGTCTAAACAACTGTTTGAATGACTTGTGCAACACTTCGTGCAGCACGACTGACCAAAAACTAGATTTTTTTTAAATAGAGTATTCTCCCTTGAACTAAAACTGGTTAAACACCAGTACTAAAATTAGACCATTACAACATGCATTAGTTGTTACTGACATTAATTACAGTGATTGTAAGAAATGAAGTATTGTGTTTACAGAGTTGTAACTTTCCTTGTACTGTTACAGAATCCTCAGCTGTTGGAGGGGCGGTTGCACCTAGAACAGTGGAAAGCTGGCAGCATTCTTTGTGAACAAGGACAGCAGGTGATCTCACTTATTGTTATACCTGCAGGCATAGGTAGACCCAGTGGGAATTGGGGTGAGCGGAGCTGGTACATAGCTTGAAATAACGTCCTGACTCCACACCGTTCTTAAAATCCGAGTTTGGATTAACATATTTAGTCCATTTCAGCATGTTTAACCTTCTGGACACTGAAGGCAACATTTCTTGACATGCTGTTATAACTACAGTTAACCTTAAAAAATAAGTGTGCTGTGATACTTTAATTTCCGGATACATTGGAGTTACCTTCCCTAAAATAATTTTCCATTAAAAAACCTAAAAACTGCTGATTTACTTCTTGGAAGTTCATAGAGTTTTTCTTGGTAATTTTAGTTTCAAAAAACTTTTTCTCGGCAAAATTTACGCGATCGGCAACAATGGCGGAACGTTGTGCTCACATTGATTGATATTTTGATTGTTTTTCCACCAACAAAAATTGTGACATGGAATGGAATTTAATTAATTTTCATTTGTACACAAACTTTGGCCAGTGTGACATGGAAAAGATAGCCAACCTCAAATTGTAATGGCGTGCATGTATAGCAGTCTTTGTTGATTTTAGAGCCCAGAAATATGCTAATAAATATTGCAAAAACCACAATTACAATAAATAAAAATTACAATAATAAATAGAGGATATTATATCTGAAAATTGTTTAAATTACATAATAGTGTTATTGATATTTTTGTATGAAATGTCTCTGAAGGTAACTTTTATAAAGACAATAAAAAAGTGGGTGAAAATACAAAAAACCTTGTTTTCTCATGTAATTATTTCTGCATGTTCTGTTTTTTTTGTAAAATGCAACATATAAATTTAAAACTAAAGGAAACATTCAGAAGTGTTACTTGTTATGGGGTGGTTCACAATTTCCTGCTAGTACAAAGAATACAAATTTTCTGAATTTGTGGATACATAAGTTTCATGGTGCTGGTAAGTATATCTGGGAGCCTGTCATCGCTACTTGTAGCTACATATATTTAATTTTAATTATTATTTTTTATTATAGATGAAAAACAATAAATCAGTAAGAGGAATATGCACAAGATCAGTGTTCTGTATCTTCAGGAAAAGTTAGGGTATTCAGACTTCTTTGTAGAAATGTCAGGGGGTATTCATGCTTCCAGATGGGAAACTCAAAGGATATAAAAATATATATTTAACATATGTGGTAGTTTGAATGTCATTTAAATTAGCAGACCCGATTACATTCAATCAGTGGCTGAAATTGTACAAGTTATACCTCCTCAGTAAAAATGTATGCATTTATACCTCTTGTGGCAGATTGCCATTACGTTCATACCCTTTCCCTCCCTTCTTATTACTTTATTTCAAGTCTCAGGAGGTACCATACCTCCATTTCTGTATGATGTGGAACACTACAAGATATTTATTTTTATAATGTATAAAGTAACATGACTAAATAATCATGGAATGATTGTAGAAGTGTTTTACTTGTTTTCTCCAGGACGCATCACTTTTGTTTGTGGTCTCAGGAGCACTACAGAAGTTGCAGCAGGTGGTTGGTGAGAAGGACAGAGAGGTATTTAGTCATTTTAAAAATAGTCATAGAAATTAAATAAAATAGTTTTCACCAATTATTTCTTTAAGATCAACCTAGCCAAAATATAACTGATAAAAGTCTATTTAATTATACTCGTCTTACTTAGGAATTTACTTGTTTACACCACCTACTGTCGTACCAATGTGATTTTTGCGTTACATCGAATTGGTGTTAAAGTAAGGGTGCCAAGGAAGCGCCACCAAAGATTATTGTCACGTTATATATATATATTATATATCAGAGCGGTTATATATATATTATAGCGATACGGCATTATAGTTACTGTAATAAATTATGTTAATAAATGTGTAAGTACATTATAATCTGTGCTATTATAAAGATGTAAAAATCATCAACTTTTTTAATTTTTTTTGAGGGTAATTCTGGTACAATATTAAACTATTTTTTTTATTTTTCGTTTAAATATTAAAACTAGAATATTTATGTTTGTTTTGTGAAAAATCAGTTATAACCAAGATCAAAGATTGTTTAATACAGTACTAAATTTGTCACTGATTCAAATCATGACTGTTAGAGTAGATTACATTTTCAAATTGTTATTGCAGGCGATTTTATTTACGGCTAACCCTGGTGATATCGTGGGGAGTCTGGCCGTGTTGACTGGAGAGCCATCGCTGTTCACAATACGATGCAAGTACGATGCCAGAGTCGTGTCCATTAGCAAGCTGGATTTCTATTCGTGAGTGTTAACTTCTTCATACCTCATACACCTGCTGTCTGCCTAATGCAGGTTTAAATCCTATTATACATTCAAATTTGGTGTTATAATTTTACTCAGTAGGTGTTTCTGCCAAGGGCATTTCCAATTACATCGAGGGGAATGGGGGCAGAATGCACATGTATATTGTTTTACTTCAGTGTTCCAGATCACATAGAAATAGAGGTATAGTACCTCCAGATGCTCAAAATCAAGTTATAAGAAGGGAGGGAAAGGGTATGAACACGTAATGGCAATCTGCCACAAGAAGTATAAACACGTGTACCGCTTTTTTACTGATGAATGTAACTGAGTTTGCTAATTTAAGTGATAATTTAAATGAGAATCAATCTGCCACATTTGTTAAATATGTATTTTTATAACCTTTGAGTTTCAAATGTCAGGATTGAATAGGACTTGGAAAAAGGTTTATAAAAAAAAAGTGTCAGAAATGTGGGGGTCCGGACCCCCTGGATGTGCTCCTTGGATTCGCTACTGATAAGCATATATTGTGTATGATTTTGAATAGGACAGTAATGGTGAACAATTATATTGAAAAAGCATTAATGCAGAAATTGATTTAGAACATTAATTTACATATGGAGAATGTTGTTGTGTATATTTGTTAATGCAATAAATTGAGTATTTGGTTTTTAACAGAATAATGAGTGAGGAGCCAAACATTGTTCTGAACGTGGCTCATACCACTGTGAGACGAATGACTCCCTTTGTGAGACAAATCGACTTCGCTCTCGACTGGCAGATGTCAGATGCAGGCAAAGCTATTTTTAGGTGTGTATCTCTGCAATAATACTTCAGCAGTTCTTTAAAAAAAAAAAAAAAAAAAAATTTAAATAAAAGAATGTCCACCATTATAAACTTTTTTACTATTCCTGTTTATTTCCCATTCTATGTCTCTGTAAAATGACCTGTCTTTTGTAACATAACTCTGAAATTGTAACATAAAGAAAGTTCTCACTGGCGTCTGCATTCCAAGCAGTTTATAGGTAGTGGGTGAGTATGTTGTTTCAATATTTATGTTCTGTGGACACAAACAAAACTCAGTAAAAAAAAGAAGATGAACCAGTTGTGGACCACTGGTTGGAATGGAAAATAGCCCAAACTACAAATGGGAAAGATCGATCCAATGACTGACTGGTTCATAGGCGGACACTCTACCATTTGAGCTACATCCCGCTCCCTAACAAAACTCAGAGAATTCACTGAATGAAATAATAAATATAATTAAATAATATATTAAATAGAATTTTAAAAATGTATTAAACAAATATCATAACTTGACCTATTTTCAAATGACACATTTACAATTATTACTAGACTGCACAAGCTATGTTGGCATTGATGTTATGGAAACACAAAAGTTTGTCCTTTTTTAGACAAAATTTCATGATGTTTTTTTCTCTTTGACTGCAGACAAGGTGACGACTCTGAGTGTATTTACATTGTTCTCACTGGGCGTCTGCGGTCTGTGATAACTCGGGCTGGAGGCAAGAAGGAACTGGTGGGAGAGTATGGTCGTGGAGAACTTGTTGGCATAGTTGAGGTTTTGACACAGACAGAGCGGGCTACAACTGTCATGGCTGTTAGGTATCTCTTGAACAGTAGTCTCATTGTTATCATGTTTTTCTTTGGTAGACGTAGGTTTAATTAACTTTATCTATATGCTATAGGATAATTGACAAGTTCAGAGCTCAGACAGCATTGCATGCTAAATATTGATAACAGTTGCTGTCCAAATTACAGAACGAGCTCAACAAATCAAGTCTATTAATAATTAACTGACTTTTAAAAAAAAATTCTTTAAGTTGTACTCTGACTTTTATATGCAGTGTGTTTATATTTAGAAAGGACACATAAAACAATAATTATGATTTCCATTATATATTTAAAGAATGTCTCTTATTTCTTTTAGTTTCATCGGGGTATGAACAAAAAAAACATCCGCTAACTGTGTGAATTGGCGAAGGCGTTTATACAACAGTTTGCAGATGGGTTTTTTTTCCATACCCCGATGAATCTAAAAGAAATAAGAGACATTCTTATAATTAAATTTGGGACATACATTTTCAGTAATTACACAAACAAGTTCATATTTTATTTTCATTTATTTTGGGAAAGTATTGCAAAATAACACTCAAGAATACTAAAGAACAAATATTTTTAAATGACGTCATAGTTTATGACATTATAGTTTTATTCCCCGTCTAAATAGAGCTTGTAAACAGAGTTGTTAAAAAGAAGTTCCATGAAGACATCATCTCGTTGCTAATGGCTTGACAAATGAGACACCTTTAAACTGTAATGATTATAATAGAAATTTAATTATATTCGAATATTATTAACTGGTGGCCTTTATAGCATGTTCAGTTATGTTCATTTATTATTATTTTGTAATAGAAAATAAATTTTAAAGTAAAATTTACACTATTGATATATTTTTCACATGTTGCATAATAAGTATTATCTCAGTAGAATGTTACAAAATTTTAAAAATGAAATGTCTCTAAAATATTTTTTAAACATGACTATATCATTCTTGAGATACTGAACTTGTCAAAAGAACCTAATAAGTATTAACTTGACGACATGTTTTTTCTAAATTATAAACACAAAAGTTTTAATATATAGTTTTACTAATTTTATAATTCTTGAGATACTGAACTTGCCAAAACAACCTAATAAGTATTAACTCAATGACATTTTTTTCTTCATTATTATAAACACAAATTTAAAGTGTTTTTTAAAAATGTGTACTAATTTTATAATCCTAGAGATACAGAACTTGCCAAAATGCCATCCGAGTTACTGAACCTGATCAAGCGTAAATACCCACACGTTGTAACGAGGTTGATTCACCTGCTGGGACAGAGGATTCTAGGAAGCCTCCAGAATCGAGGGTCAGTGTCAGTGGGTACAGGTTTAACTGATAAGCCAAATGTTGACAACCGGTCTGTGACGGCTAACTTGGCAACAGTTGCTGTTCTTCCTGTGTCAGATGATGTTCCTCTGACAAACTTTACACTAGAGCTGCAGCATGCCCTGCATTCTATAGGTGAGTCATAGTAGAACTTAAGCTGATCAGCATGCCCTGCATTCTATAGGTGAGTCATAGTAGAACTGCCATGTATTCTCTAGGTGAGTCATAGTAGAACTTAAGCTGATCAGGAAGTGATTTTCATCCTTGTCAGCATGTCATGTATTCTGAAGGTCTATTGTAGCAGTATTTAAACAGGTTGATCAGTTTGCTTAATTTCTACTATTAATATACTGTTTAAATGTTATTTACCATAAGAAGGTCATGTTTGAATTCAGAAGCAGAACATATTAAAAGAGAAAATAATTTGAGAGTTAGCCTTCAGTTGTTTCATCATTTTAGGATCAACAACTAGATTAACAAGTGAGATAATTAGAAAGAGTCTGGGAAATGCCGCTCTGGATAGGTAAGTAGTCTTATACTAATATGTAAAACAATATTTTAGCAAATAATAACATTAATTTCCTTATCTCTTGATGAGTTGAAACATATCTCTTGTCCACACTGTTTGTTGTTTGCCAGACTGTCAGTATAAGAAACATTTTTTCTTTTAGGACTACCAAAATTAAAAAATTTCTACTATGGGTAAAAACTTCTGTATTTTGTTTTCTAAAAAAGTAAAGTTTGTTTTATTTAATGACGCCTGTAGAGTACATTGATTTCTATCTTATCATCGGCTATTGGACATCATACATTTGGTTATTCTGACATATGTCTTTAATGGAAACCTGCTACCACCACATAGGCTACTCCTTCCCATAAGCAGCAAGTGATCTTTTATATGCACCATCCCACAGATAGGACAGCACATACCACTGCCTTTGATAAACCAGTTGTGGACCACTGGGTGGAAAGGAAAATAGCACAAACTAATCAGTAATTGGGTCCACTGAGAAGGATCGATCAAACGACCGACCGGTTCACAGGCAGACATGCTACCATTTGAGCTAGATCCCGCTATGTGTATTTTGTTTTCCTCCATACCATTCATTCTTCCCTTGCACATGAATAAAAATGACCATAACAATGTGTTAACTGGTGCAGTTTAAAGATAAATATTTTACACTGGAAGTGACGGTGTTTTGTTGTGTGTATTTTGGCACACAAGTTCAAGAAAGCATTTCTTTTCTCCTCTCACTTGCCTTATTTGTTGAGTACTATTGAAATGGGAAAACATAAGTGTCTCATTCCTATGTATGTAAGATAGAGTTATCCCATGAAAGAAATTTCTATCTTACTTGTAAATCATGTGTGCGCAATAACTTGTTTAAAGTGCATCCACCACTGCCACTTATAATTATTAGCCTCGTATGTGCTGTTTTCGTGAATTTCTCAATCTCGTGTATTCTGTCAAGTTCTATAATTAAGAAAAGTAATTATAGAACTTGAAGACGCAATCGATTTAAAATTCATTCTATAATTTTTAGTTTTAGCTTTTAACTGTATTTGGAAAGTTAAACAAAAACAATTAAAAATTAAATAAAAGGATCATTGAAAACGATTCCAGTGGTCTATAACTTTACCGATTTCGGTAACTTTATAAAATGGACTGAACAAACAAGAACTATATTTTTCATCATCATTGGATTTATTTGAGTCAATTGTAACTAATTTTGGCTTTTAGTTTAAGCATTATTTTTCAATTTCATTATTTGAAATTTGGCTTTCGGGATTTCACCTGATTTAGTGCCCCTTAGGTGGGATTTCCCTGTCCAACCCCATCCAATATAAAAGAGTGTTATATTCACTTGGGAGGTGAAATTATTCTGTCTATTTCAGTGTGAATGAGTTCCGGTTGTTCAGCTGGCTGGGTCAGCAGGAAGACATTAACCGGATGGTGTTGTACCAGTGTGACATGACGCTCACCAAGTGGACTAAATACTGTATAAGACAGGCAGATTGTATCCTCATTGTGGGCTGTGGAGAAAAGGAACCAATTGTTGGAGAAGTATGTTAGAGCATGGAAGTCAAATTTCTGTCTTCAGACGGTATTCTGTCTTTTTGAAATATAATACCAGTTATATTTTGATTGTCGCAAATTCTCCCTCTTCTGCCTTTCTGTCTTTGGAAAATGTTCTGCTAACATCCATGTTATAGTGTTATGTCACATTCTCAGGATTATAGTCACCAATATCCATAGCTGGCAAATGTCACATATATTTAGTATTTGTAACACTTTTAATAGCCTGAGATGAAAATACCATGATGATAATAACTTTTTAAAATGTTTTATATGAAGTTTGGGAATATATTTTGTAAGGAACATTTGACAATTACACCATCAAAAGGGAGACTTATTTGTCTTGACACCACTTAAAATCAGTATGGAATGTAGCAGTAATTGACACTCACAATTATAGTGACTTAGACCTCACAGAAAGCACAAATATGAATTGAAGTATTCAGATATTTACTGGTATGCTTATCTTGGATCTCAGACAAAAGTTGCTGACTAATAAAAGCACACTTTCTCTGTTAATGCAGCGTTTGAATTTTACTACAGAACCGGAGGCAAATGCTGTGGGTGCCCCTCTTAATTGCATGGTGCTCCGAAAATGGGATATCACTGACAGCAACAAAAATGCTGATGATGGTTATCACAAAATCTGTTTTTAAAGAGCGCAATTTGAGTGATCTCAGACTAGGGCTAGACGACATTCAATCTACTGTCCAGTCAGTACAAATGCGTCAGCACACACGGGTCATTACACAATTAATTAACCTTTGATTACTTCTATGTATATGAACTTTCAATTGTAATATCATTCCAAAGTTTTTAATTTTACGGAATGGGTTGGCTGTTTGGTAGGGGGAAGAAAAAAGGGCCCATATTTTCGAAGCTCTCTTAGCGCTACGATATTGTAAATGTGTCTTTGTGACGTCATTTTTTGTAATCACTGTATATGAAAATCATGTAAACTGACATCACTAAGACAAATTTGTAGGTACGAATGCTTCAAAAATATGGGCCGTGATCGGTAAAACCACACTCCTCAGTGGAGCAGTCCCACTGTTTACAGAATTATTTTTTGTCTGATACTTAATTATAAAGGAAAGTTTTATTGACAAGTTGCCTTCGTGTACCCTATTTTAAAGGAAAAGTTTGTCTTGGTGCTCCTCCAATGTGCCTTGGTGGCCTAATTTTTCTTATTAAACCGAAGGTAACACTTGCTGGGTCCTCTAAAAATTAAAATTGACCCTGTTAATGTATTGTAGATAGAGAAACAGTTGGAAAAGTTTGCAGTCAGAGCTCAGAAGGAGTTGGTTCTACTGCACCGGCTGGACTCGGAGAAACCACATGGGACAGTAGAGTGGCTTAATGCTCGTGGCTGGTGCTCCTCTCACCACCACATTCGCTGTCCTCCTAGAGTCTTCAGCCGGAGATCAGCAGCAAAACAGGTACATTTATTTTGCATACCAGTATTCTTCTAATAAAGAGTACTAAGTCTTATAGGATATTAAACGAGATGCCATTTCGTATCATGTTTATGTCCCAAGTGAAATAATTTTCAGTTGTCATAGACCTCAGCGAGTGACAATGAAAATTATTTCACGAGGGACATAAACATGATGTGAAATGGAAGCGAGTTTAATATTCTATTTATTACTCATTATCAATTTTAAGTAAAATTTGAGAAAAATACGAACAACAAAAATGAAACCAATCGTTTTCCTTTTTTAGAAACAAACTACGAAATAATATGATGCCGTATGACATCAAAAGTGTTACGTACTAGTGAAGACCTTATTTTTTTAAAAATCCAGGCGAATGATAGATCACACTCCTGAAAATGCTTAGGCGAGTGAAAACTTGCATACCTGAAATGACTTAAGTGAGTGAAAAATCACCATCATGATGTTGTTTCATTAAATTTTGTTCATCTACATTGGAAAACTTTGTTTCGTATGATACCGGAACAACTCAGCTATTTTACGAATTATACCGATACAACAAAATCGGCCAATGTTTTCCAAATGTCTTGTTTAACACCACAAACGGAAATGATCGAGGATGACCGAATGAAATTGTAACAGACTGATCAAATATTGTACAGATACCCAATTAGCATAGCAAAGAAGAATACCAGTTATTTGTTTTTCTTTTGAAAAATCATAGATATGATGAGTTATGTGATGAAACAATAGTTCATTCAATAGATATATTTTAACAGTTGTGTGAGACCACTAACTCGCGCATGTTCAGTGCGTTACTTTGACGTTTCCTGTTTGTTGTTCTCTGCAATGTTCGTCATTAAAAGTTCTACATGTGTTCACTTTTCAAACTGCAATTTATCATTATGAAGTCAATATACTAGTACATATGTTTGAAATATTTATAGAAGACTTGGAGTTATTATGTAATGAGCTGACAAAAGTATGAAATTACATATTATTATTCTTAATTAGGTGAGCAATTTCCAAGTTGTATGAGTGTGGTTTATCACACCCGTCGATTGAAATTACGGGTGCTGTATGGGTGCAATAGCACCCGCACACCTTAAAAACTAAGGTCTGTAGTGTGACGTAGTACTAGGACATAACACTTTGATATGTATCAAGATATGTTGAGCCATATTAAATAATCAAGTTTCTTACATTGTTTTTGTTTATCTTTCTCCCTAAGAGGAAATACCAAAAAAACTAGATTTTTAAAAAGTAACATGCTATAATATTATTCAGTCATGTTGTATTATGATAGACGTAATTGAAAAATAACAAATCTACACTTTATATAACTGAAATACACAATTTTTTTTATCTTGGTGTCACATTCAGTGGCAGTTGTTGTGGACTTTATAAACTAAACTGAGACCTAAAATTCAGATTCCAGTTTGGACAGATTATGAGTCTACTTGGTGTTTATTGTTTAATTTTTTTAAAGATGGAGATGTATACCAAAGTGTTTGAAACTGATCCAGATAGATTTTCTGACTTCTCTCGACTGGCCAGATTTTTAACGGGAACATCAATTGGTTTGGTTTTGGGAGGAGGTGGTGCAAGGTATGTTAATAATGACATTAATCAGTTATGTTCTCAGAGTCTTGTCATTTTTATTAAATCTTTGACACGTGTTGAAATGTTATGAAAAGTTACCTAATTCAAATTGACAATAAACGTAATTTAAAATGATTTGTCACCATGATACAGTTCAAAATTACTCTACAAAAACATTGTTTTAGGAAAGGTGAAATTTAAGACATATACTCGTGATGCCAAATTGCATTGCACTACGTGGAACTGTGCATGCATATTTAACGCCATCAATGTTTACGTTGTTCAATTTAGTTATGCAATCAATAAAATTTTGATTTCTTACTTGTATTTTTTGAGAAAACCAATTTATGATGTGTTGTCAAATGTTATAATTAATTTGCTAGTGCCAAAATGCATCCGATTCTTGCGACTATTGCACGTAGCTATCAGAACAGTGTTCACGCTGAAAAGAATTCCATGGTGTAATAATTTGGCACTTTAGGATAGAAAAATAAGCAGATTGCATGCGCTGGTTGTTTTCTTTCAGAGGTTTCGCCCATGTTGGGATGATCAAAGCTATCAATGAGGCTGGAATCCCGATAGATATGGTTGGTGGTACCAGCATGGGATCGTTTATTGGTGCTCTTTGGTGTGAGGAACGCAACTTTCCACGCTTCACTCAGCGAGCTAGAGAATGGGCGCTGGTTAGTCATATCATCAGAACTGATCTTTAATAGACAATGTTTGATTTTGCAATTAATTTTTAAAAAGATATATTGAATTTTTCCTTGTTTACTCTGCTACTACTAGTATCTAGAGTATGGATCAACACTGAGTTTTTTTGTTTGTTTTTTATATCATAGCTGCAGACATACTGAATTAATTATTAGTTTAATGACAGCCACCCAGCACATGAAGACATACTGAGACCAGAATGTTAACTGGTTAACTGCAGCATTCCATAATTTAACTGGTGACATACTAAAATATTATGTTAATTGCAGTATTCCATAACTTAACAGGTGACATACTAAAAATATAATGTTAATTGCCACATTCCATAACTTAACTGGTGACATACTAAGAATATTATGTTAATTGTAGCATTCCATAACTTAACTGGTGACATACTGAGAATATTATGTTAATTGCAGCATGCCATAACTTAACTGGTGACATACTAAGAATATTATGTTAATTGCAGCATA